>WBMZ01008439.1:0-136357 GCA_013400975.1 Atrichornis clamosus
CTTTTAAACTAAGACACCTTATTCTTAAATCAAGTTACCAGCCCTACTTTTCCTAAAGGCCATTTAAAAAGCAGCTACACCTAGTATTATAGAATTTGCTGTAGCTTTATATGGGCTTCTCTTTAATGCTAAAGTAATTTGTGGTTTTGTGGGCTTCCTATCCAAGACAGAACTTAAGGTAGTAAACACACAGTTGTAGTGATAAAATGGTAGAAGGGCTTTGACACACACCACATCAAGTACTCAGCATGTTTTGTCTTGTGCTGTTTTTAAGAGAAAGGCAGTTTAGCAATGACAGTGAAAAAAGTTCAGTGTCAGGGAATTCAGCAGGCTTTCAACTGTACTCCTACACTGTCACATTTTTGTATTTACAGACTAAATCCCCACTAATTATATTTAACATGTTAACATGATGATCAAGATAAATGAGCTAAGATGTATATATCTCACCATGATATAGACATTAAGAGTATGTCTTGGTCATATAAAAAAGTAAATTTGTAAACATATTTGACCTCTGAAGACCATTAAGAATTCAGCCTTTCATACTATTGAACTAGCAACTAGGTGCCAGTTGGCACAGCTGTAACACTGTTGTAATAAAAAGGACTTATTTTAAGTATCAGAATATAGTACTTTCTTTCTGCTCACTGAAGATTCCTTCCATGAGATACCAGCTAATTTCCTAATGAAATGAGGAAGAAAGGGCTACCAGTCCAATGGAAACAAGGATAGCCCAATGCAGGAATCTACCGTGCAATCAATTCAGGTTTCCACCTGTACTTGTACCAGTTAAAATATGTGGCTTTGACTAGCCTTCCACCACAGAGGTTGTTTTTCCATCGTCCCCCTTTGTGTAAGACTTGTCACAATTTCAAAAGTTACATTAAATATCTGATAAATTCTGCATGTCAGCCATAAAGAGACACGTACTTCTGAACTGGCCTTGTGCTGGCTTACTTTCCTTGTCTTCACTGAATGCAATGATTTGAAGGGCATAATTTTGGTCTGGAATGAGACCTTGTATAATGGCTTTGGTTGCAGTATTTTGAAGAATTAATTGATTTGTTTTTCCACCTGTAGGAGAAAAGACAAAAAAATCCAACAAATAAATAACCTTGCTTTTCTTGTAGCACAGTAAATGTAATGACTTAAAAATATCCTCAAGCTCTACCATGACCTAAGCATTCCCACTTTTCCCACTTTTGGGACTACCCATACAGCCAGGACAGAGAACATTCCAGAAAAGCAACAAGTCAGGCAGTCTAACCAGTTTTCTTAAATAGAAGCACTCCAAGATTAATCAATCAGCCTCTGTAGCTGGGCCTCATGAAACAGCCATGGTGTCCAGCAAAATGATTAATTAAGAAAAAAAAGAAACATTTTACAAAAATCTGTCAAGCTTGGTAATATCATACCCACAGGCCTTGGCACTGCTCTGTGGCTGGCTGCCAGTTCCAACCCCATCCTACTCATCTCTGAACACTGTCTTTGCCAACTTCCTTTGGGCGCGGAAATTCTCATGTATAAATACAAATATTAAACATTTCTATGTCCACTCATATATAAAGATTGTACACAAATATGTATAAATATTTATTTTAGCTGGATGTTAAAACTGTTTCTATATCTAAATTTTAATTTTAAATGCACAGTATTAGGACCTCTATAGCTCTATATAGCCACTTGGTTTTGTATCTTCTCAAGTTTTCATTCAAAAGACTTTTAAATGTTGCTTGGTTTTTTAAATTCCTTTTGATTTTTTCCAAAGAGCTCACTAAGGGATAAGGAACAGAGAGATCCACCTGAAAGGTTTTACTGAATTAGGATTCCAATGCTTTCCCTTGAACACTTCCTAGACTTCCTTACACCCCACTGGAAGAAAGGTAAAGATGATCAGTGACAATTCCCGAAAACTACATATGAAGCATAACTAGAATTCACTCACTTCTGCTACCTTAAGCATTCAATTCCCATTTTCTATGCTTATGACAACCCTCTAGTGAAATCGCCCTCTCTCTTCTGTTGACCAGCCAATTCTCCTTTACCCAAAGCTTGCTCTCAGTTTGTTCATCCTGGAGGATGACACTCAGTCAGGATGACTCTGAACATTTTTTAAGCCTTAGGAAGACAGTTCTTTCATCTTAAAAGAACACATACAGACTTTTACCTGAACTTGGAGTGACAAGAAGCTTATATCCAGTGAATTGCCCTTTGGGGGCTTTCCAAGAGATTTGTACACTGTCAGGACTCACTACATTATATCTTAGTCTTGTTGGTGGGGACACTGCAAGTTTGGAAAGAAAACAACATTTTAAATTCAAACAAAAAGTAACCACTAACTTTAAACAAACATAAAAATAAACATATATAGGAAGACAACACAAAATTTTAATGGCAAAGGATGCAAGTTATTCAAAATGCCACATACATCAGTTTATTAGTTTGTAAAATGACATCCCCAGGTGCACTACTTCCCTCAGACAGACCTTTTATTTATCTCTTTACAAAAACAAACTAACAACCTAACAGCAGAGGACAGGAAGACAAACAATGTTAGATGTTAAGACACTAGTTTAGCAGGCAAAGCTGGTAATAAAAATGTTCTTTGTTAATATATGAGAATTAGAATTGCTCTTTTGCTTACACTGATCATATGCATGACCTAGACTCCCTAACCTCTCATTACTGTGGGCATTTCCCCCCATTTAATGTCACTCAGGGCCAAATTTTCAAATCCTTGTGAAGAGAGAATAACCAAGAGAAAAGACAGGCATGTACAAGGCAAAGAGAACATCAGCTGCCCAATTTGCAAACCTGGCTTCAGGAGCACAAAGACTTGCAGCTGCAAACAGTGCCCCAGTCTCATCAAGGCTAGCAGGCATGCATAGGCAAGTCAAGACTTAGATAGGGGCAATCTGGATGGTAAGAAAATCTAGTTTCTATTTATAATGTGCCACCACCTAGGTTTCAAACTGAAGCAGCAGGTGAAATGAATAAAAGCATGAAATGATTGAGAAAGAGATGATATATCAGTGAAGCAACACAGAGAGGAACAAATGGAAAACCCACCCCATGTTGTTACCATATCATCAGCTCTGTCTCTGGACATAAACTAGTTTTTCAGTTTTGCATCCCACTGCTCAGCGAAACTCCAGTGATGCTGGACAACCCCCTACAAAACATTTCTGCTCTGCTTCAGCGAGGCACATCCCTTTTTCACTGAAGAACTGCAGCAGCGTAACCAAGGCTGCCAATAAGGGGAAATCTTCATACATTTGAATAGAATTTAGCTTACAGAGAACAAACTGATCTACAGGGAAAGGCAGTCAGGGAAGCTACCCAGAGACTGAACCACAGAAAGGGCAAGAAAACCTCAACTAACACCTCCATCAACCTTACTCCTCCTCTTCCCACGTTCTCCACAACCCCCTGAACTTTCTCCTTCATTTTCTAAAGCTTGGTGCCGCTGCCATGACACCCTTAAGGTTTCTGTTAGTAAGTCTAAGAAATAAAGGAAATTGTCTGAAGCAGGTAAGTGGCAATTTCTTTTCCCCAGGGCTAAGATTGCTCTTAATTGACTAGGCCTGTGCCCAGTTTGTTGGTCCTTTATATACAATAAACCAACAGTTCTTATGATATTTCTGAGGTTTAAGGATTACAGAATATGGAGCATCTGAGTCAAAAGGCAGAATGTGCTGGCCAACAGACTCTGGCCTCTTCATTTGACCTGCTACGGCCAACACAGCTCTGGCACCAGCAGCAGCCAAAGACCTGTCCTGAACCGGTTACTTTTTCCTATGTGCTACTTTTTCCAGCGGCTTGGGGGAAGAAAGCAGGAAAGAGGCAGGCTGCAGTTTTTTGAGATTTGGGGGGGGTGTGTTTTTTTCATGTTATCTACATTAAATACATTTTGGATCTTAGAAGTTATAGAGGTTTAATACAAGAGATGTATTCCCTTGTGTTCAGTCTCTCATTCTGTAAGTGTCAGTTTTGTCAGAACAAATGCAGGTTCTGCAGTTCTCTGCTTTGAGAGACTTAACACCAGCACACAGAAAAGAGAGTACAAAAGTATCAAGAACAGCTTAGTGACACCTCCGAATTCTCAAAGACTTCAGAGGACAAGCTCAAGAAGAGAGGCAAGGGGACAGAAAGAGCAGGCAGCACATAAACTCCACACACTCACAACTGTTCTGATTCACAGCCCTGGGCTTACACCCAACCCATGCATTTCCTCAGTTGCTCGGCACAAACTTGTCAGACCTCATCTTCAGTCTGCCTGTCACATCACCAAGGTTTAGGAAAAAAGGAGGCTGCAAGCAAGAGCATGTGCAGGAATCACTGCAAATACCACTTCAGTTCTTTGAAAATTTGGCCCTTGTACTGCAAAGTGTTTTGCTGGGCAGGTTTCTGCAAGAACACTGAGCATGCTATAATTGTAAAAACATGACAGAGACTATGGCAAAAAGTTTTTAAAGCCAAGCAGACTGTAATTATGGATTATAGCTTTTAATTCATTCTCAAGATTCATTGTGTCTTTGAGCTATACATAAATCACAATAAATTGGGGCTGAATGAACAAGAGTGACAAATCATGCCTAGAAGTTCACAAAATTACAATTCCTTTTGTTATTTTGCCTTAGGAATACCAAATAAACTTTTAAACAATGACTGCAGGTGTGAAAATGCTTCAGATTTTACTAGGATTAAGTGGTAAATTTGTATGGGGATTAAGAGGCAGAGCAGAGAGCAACAAATAACACCAAGGATTGACAAAAGAAAACAATCATGTCTTAGAATTTCAGAGTTCATTTTCTCTGCCATCTTCTCCCTTCCCCATCATTCCTTTCCATCCTTTCAACTTGACAGTTTATGAAAGCACCTTCTAACAAAGAAGCATAGTTCTGGTCTTATTGCTATTAGCCATCACCAAACCAGGTAAATTTTTGAGCCCTTAAAAAACAATCACAGATCTTACAAGCAAAGAAGGACACAATCACCAAAAGTTTTTTTGTATACTACAAGAGTTACAATGTGAAAGACTAGAAAAGTTGTGCCAGAATAGTCTTTACATAACTGGTCAATTTTCACTGGGTACTTTTTATACCAAAGGCAGCAGTGCAGTGGAAGGGGCATTCCCACACAGTAATTAACCATAAGCAAGAAAATAATTATTCATTAGGCAGACAATCAACTGTGTCTTAGTTGTGCAAAGACTAACGTTCTGGCATAGAAAAGTACATATAGCTAAGGAAGTTAAAAATCTAACACTCAAACAGACAACAAAATATTGATGGGAATTACTACACATTCACCAACCTGAAGAGGATATCTTTATTTCTTTGGACCTTTATTGTCTGTGGAACAAAATCTCACTTCTTGCAGAAAGGGAAAAAAATTAATCCAAGCTGAGTCAGTTAACTGATAAAAATCAGTAGCTAGATTTCGTTAAGTGGTTTTACAGGAATGTAAAAGAGAATGGCTGTCAGCAACATTAGAGCAGTCACCCAAAACAAAACTGACAAGTTCAAGGCTTTGGTTTATGCCACCAGGTAAATTATCACTCTAAACATATAACTCTTATGGGCAACTAGGGAAAGAATGTTTTCAACTCTTAATGGAAAGGAAATATATCATAAATTGCCTATGGACAATTCTCCAAGACATCCAGTAGTCTAAGAATAGATACTAACTTAACATTGTGGCTTTCAATTTACTGTTGTCATAAGAATTTAAGAAGTTATTATGCACTGCAATTCCTTAGCAATTACAGTAGTAATACATGAAAATTATTGCTGCATAAAGTTTCCATCTTTAAACACAGAAAAACTCCCCAGTAAAGTTACTTTATGAATAAATGAAAAATTCTCAAGTGTTTTTCTTGCCCAGTACTATTTAGATGTACTATATAAGACCATAAGCAGACAAAAGTTGTTATTTATACATTATACTGAATGGGGAAGAAACAGCAGTGCTGAAAAAATAATTGTGGTAGAGTAAAAACTGAACAGCACTATGCGGTTTGTAAGGCATTCGGGCAATAAATGGGTAGAACCACGTAGCTCAGCTGAAGAGCTAAGCTGTAGCTTCAGGCATGTTGGCTTCAGTCTCGCAAACATATTCTCCTTTCCAAGAAGTCACATTACACACCTTTACCTGAACACCCTTGCCAAAGGAAGGAAACACAAGCAGGAACTAATACCAGCTCTTCCTACACCTTGACAGAGTGTACAGTCTCTTAAAACAAAGATTCTGTATTAAATCATAACTAGTTAGTCAGTTGCATCAAGAGCTTACTGCAAGAGGTGGCAACCTTGAGAAAAGAAAGAATTTGAGAAACACCTTATTACTTTCAGTGTACCAAGAGATACTTTTTTTCTGTGAACATGGAATAGAGACTTCATTTCACCTCATTCATTAGAATAACAGTCATGTTGGGCCAAGGCAATAGTCCACTTAGCTTAATATCACACTGCTGACAGCATTCCACAGCTGATGCTTGCTGAAAGAGTCTAAAAACAAGGGAAGTATTGTTCTTTTTTCCTCCGGTACACCAACTCTAACTTCTGCTGGTGTGATTACTGTAGAGAAGAGAACCTCTCTCTGACCTTCATTTCATTGTATTGATAGTTGGAGAGTTTTCTCCCTTTCATATAACTGATTGAATCAAAGTTTAAAAAAAAAAAAAGGTGGGGAAGAATATAGTTTTCCGAGATCAAGGAATTTTTGCAAAACTTTCTGGAGATGGATCTCAATCCCCAGTCCTGTTTTGCAAATATTAACCATATGTATTAGGACTGAAATACAGAGAAAGGACTAACCATATGCTTTACTTTATTGGCTCCTTAAGTCACAAACATTCTGGACCTCATTTCTGACCAGAATTGATGCACTGAACATTGGGAACATATATTTCTTCATTCATCTCACATCACCGACATCAAATATTACAGCTTACATGTGTCCCTAAGTTCTGGGAGAGGTTTGTAAAATGCTCACAGATTCCCAAACATCCAAGATGGTATGCTTCCCCAGTACTCAAGTGCCACGCAGACTGGACAACGCTGTTCCTTGCATTTATCAGAATTTTGAATGCCTCATGCTGCCAGTAGTCTCCAAAAATGCTCATGAATAATGCATTATACAAAACACTTTAAAAGACCCCAGGATCCAATTCTGCTCCCGGTTATGCCCATGCAGTCTCATATCAAAGGGATTACATAAATCTAAAGTTGGGAGAAATGTCTTTCTTCAGAAATCATTAAAACTCATTGGAATTCTTCCTCCCTCCTTCCCCAAGCAATAGGATAAATTTTCTCTAGCAGTCAAGCCACTGTCAATACAATCGAACAAGTATGTAAGCCCAACAATCCCAACAGTATCTTTTAATACTCACAAAGGATATTTTCTTTTTAAAAGCTGCAGACGTAGTCTGTGACATTTAACAGATGGAATGATATAAGCACAACAACAGCTACCATTTCAACAAAGAAAAAATACATACTCCATACACAATATCGTAGCTGATCCTTCAAATTTACTTGATTACATAGAGCACAGTAACAGCAATTTCTGATAAGTACTTTCACGTAAATAAGAGTAAAAAAATGTTGTGTATAACTCATTTTGAGACATGAATTTGCACAAATATTTATGCTATTTGAGATATTGGGTTCAAAGAGCACACATGCACATGTAATTATACTCCCACCTACTCCCTGAGACCAGCAGCAAAATTCCTGCTTCATATCAATAGTACTGGATTCACATCCTACTAAGAGGAAAGTAACACTTGCATTTGGAATAAGGAAGTCAATTTCTGCACATCAGAGTGAAAAGCTCCATCTTTTTATTTATGACTTACCTTGGCCCTGGACATCACTGATGAAGAAAGCTGTGACAGCTAGAAAAGCCAAGAGAAAACAGCTCTGTATCTCATACCGACCAAGCATCTTCTTCCCTCAATACACACAGTATCAGCAGGTCTGAAAACACAAGGAACAAAAAGACTTACTAAACCCGCTTAGTTAAGGCATCCACTTTAACGAAAACTGTGGGGAAAATTTGGATTCCATTAAAAAAGAAAAATAGGAATTTACTACAGACATCAGTGGAGCCAAAACTTCCTGGCAGCATTTTTATGACCAAAGCACATTTTACCTGAAAGGAACAAAGAACTCCACCTGGGCTACTCAGTTCTGACAACTCGGCCCATACAAAAAACCCACTATATTCTTTGCTAATCATACACAAGCATTGGAAATAGAGTAAGCTATGCACAACAAAGTACAACATGTATCTCCATACAATCAAGTGTTGTAAGAATCTTACCAAGATACCTGTGGCAAAATTCTGAGGCTTGTTTAAAAAGGCAGAACTTCACTCAGAAGAAACATAAATTCTCTTCCCATTGTCATCTACAGCCTACTTTCTTTTGGCTTTTTCTACCTTATTCAACTTATCCTGTCCTCTCTGTTATACTACCTGCACTTACATTAGGTAATATCAAGATCAAAACCATTTACACTAACTTAACCAGTTAGGAAAAACCAACACTTTAGAATGCAGCAGTAAATGAACACTAAAGGTGGTGCCTTACAGGAAGTAATCCTGGTGCCAAAGAGCAAGTTCCAAAACAGGTAATTTATCTGTCCACAGAAGCTAGCTTAAAAACAGCACCAATTTCATCATCTGAACTTGGCCTTTAACACTTCCCAGCAGTTATTTAGTTATTCAAGACATACAGATGTATTTCTCAAGATACATCAACATGTTCCTACCATCATACTTATTTATCTATTACTCAACTTTACTGCACTAGTTTTAGTCATTTTTCTGGGTCAAGAAGAATTTTTGCTGTCCTCTCCTGTTAGAATTCTAGAGGAGAATCAAATTGAGATAATTAATAGTAGATTTCTTGCTATCAACAAAGAAACATTTGACAGTTTACTTGGGTAAATTGTGGTTTCTGTATTTCTGTGTTGCAGGTTTCTCCCATTCACCTCCTGTGTCATTTTCTCTAATATTCCCAACATACCATCACTGTGTTTACCTTCCTTGTTTTCCTTGTCTTGAAGGCACAAATCAAGTGGTTCTTCCACTAACATAAGAAGCAGACTGAAGTGCCTCAACCATTATTAAACAGATAAGAGGGTAAGGCCTACATCCTCTTCTCTCTTCAAGTATTTGCAGTCTGCCATAGTTACCTCAGGACTTGGTAGGTCTACTGTCACAAATCCCAGTCATGAATGCTTGATAAAACTATAAATATATAGGACGGTTATACATTGTAAATTCCATCTCCACAGGAGATTATCAAACTTTTAACCAAATTATCAACAAATTTCATGTTATTTGAACATGTATTTTGTATCCATTCTTATAGTATAAATCTCTCAAGGCAGAAGCAAATAGCTAGATTCCAATAGAAAGAGGTGCACCAGGAACTTATAAATTGCTGTGCCCAGTTCTTAGGGCACATTCTCCAGGTAGAATCCAGAAACCTGAGCAAAATGCCCAGGCTTCCCACTACATGAACAGAAGTGTCAGACACCCAACGACCACAGTCTGCAGACAGCTGCCTAGTGACAGGCAACAGGAAGAACAAAGAGTATTTTAAAACAGTCTGAAATCCACCTCTTGTGTATCTCACTGCGGGTACTGATGTTTCTCCCCTCACTCAGGAATACAGTCCAGTTCAAGTAAATATGGACTCTTCAAACAACAGCATACAACTCATTCTCCCAAGAAGTCTCCACTGATGATATGCGAATTTCCTTCCATATAATAACCCAGACATGAAAATATTCACTCAGAATGGTGGCTCAGTTCCCCATCTGCTAGATTTGATATAAACCCTCCTCCAAAACAAGAGCTATAAATACTAACTGACCGGTAATCCTGTGTTAGAAACATTCTTTACTGGTGCTTTTAGAGAAGAGACAAAGATTTATTGGGATAGAAGCAACTGGTGCTGGATCAACTAGGCACAAGTTCACCTCTGCAATGATCCGCACATCAGGGTTCACTTAACGAGCAAAGGAAACCACCCGTCTGCAGCCACCTCGTGGCTGACATCGTTTGGGACTAAAAAATATCCTATTCCTCCTGCTTTACATATATTTCACCTTTTAGTAAGTATTTGGAAAATCAGTTATCTGTCGGAATAGCGCTGGGAGCAGAGACTAAGCCCTCCCAAGACATGCGGTGAGACTCGCGCCCCGCGATCCCGCAGCTCCTCTCCCAGCTGTGCTCCAGGTCGCCTGGCACGGGCCTGGCACGGGGGCACCTTCCTGTGAGGGAAGGACGCGCCCTGGAGCGCTGCCCGCGGGACGAACGCGGCACACATCTTCGTGCTCCGCGCTGCCCTGGCTGCGGAGATAGGAAGCCTAGGGGAGGAGGCTGAGTCGCCGCCGCACAGCCCTGGCTCCCCTGCACAGGTCGAGCAGGTCAGTCCCGCTTTTCTTCTCCTATCCCGGAGTCTCGTTCCGGAGCGGCGCGGCCCCGCGCCCAGCCGCTGCCCGGGAACGCGCTCACGTTCCGCGGGTGGCGTCCCGCCGGGCAAAGCCAGGGCGCGACCCGCCCCGGCCCCGCGGCCGGGAGGGCGGCACAGGGGGCCAGGGCCGTGCTCTCCCGCTCGCCTCTCCACAGCCCCGCAGCTCGGCCCCAGCCGGGCCCCAGGGGCCGCGGCTCGCAGGCACCGCTCCTGAGCCCCGACTCCCCTTCGGGGCGCTCGCCACCACCCACCCCTGTGAAACCCAGTCCCCCCTGCCCCAGGTTAAGGGAGGGACAGCGGGGAGCTCCTTGTCTCCGCGGAGCTGAGGCGAGGAATGCGCCCCGTGAGACCCAGGGGCTGCCGGCAGGGAGCGAGGACGGGCTCGTCGGTCCGGGCAGCCCCGAGATGAAAACACCCTGCGGGCGCCGGGCGTCCGGACCGGGGCGGAGCGACCTGCCCCAACGCGCAAGGAAGGGAAGGGAGTATGCACCCGCGGCAGGATGCAGGCAGCAGCCAGACCCTCCGCCACACCAAAGTGAGATTGGTTGGGTTTTAATCACTATTATTTTTTAAAGGCCTTTGCAGGAGTTTCTAAAGGGGTTCCCCCCACTAGCCCAGGGTCGCCACTTTCCACCCCTTCATCTCCTCCTCCCTCACCCGATTTTCCCTCCGGGGCTCCGCTCCTGCCGCCGCGGGGGTGGCTGGGCAGGTGGCCGGGAAGTGCTCCCGCTCCTGCCCCGACCTCCGCCCGCCTCGCCTCAGCCCTCGAGGGAGACGAAGCGGAGCGCACACCGACCTGTGCGAGCATCAGCCGGGGAGCAGCCGGCGGGGAGCGGCCGCTCGTTTTCACGCGGGGCTGCGGGTGCTGAGCCGGCTGCGGGAGAGCCGCTTGCTTCCCCACTGGCCGCTCCGCATCTGATAAGGCGAAAGGGTAGCGAAAGGAGGCGGGCAATTATAGAGCAGAAGGTGGAAAGAAGAGGGGGGGGAAGACGCACGAGAGATGGCTGAGATCCCACCCTCCGCCCCCGAGCCCGACCCTCGCGGCGGGGGCGCGGCCAGGTGCGCGGGGGGCAGGGTTGGGGGACCCAGGCAGAGTTCCACGTGCAGGTGCTGGGCTTGCAGTGCCCTCGGTTTTCTGAGTTTGCTACCTGTTAACTCATTTTCCTCTCTCCAGAGTTTCTCATTCACTTCGTTTGTACATTATTTAGAAGTTGCCTACTCCGCAGTACAGTTTGGAATGCAAGTATCCCCCCACGCCAGCTATTGAGATGGGTGGATTAGTGATTCATCGGGGAAATATTTATTAGAGTGTTCCAACACTTGTCTGGCTTAGTATAAACCTTGATTAAAAGCGTCGTACTACATATGTACGTTTTTTGCCATATGGATAGACACTGTAGTGATTCATGGAATTGCAGAATCTATAGTCTATATTTCCATAGAAATATAGTTACCCTGTGGTATATCCTACTGAATTTACAATTAAGGCTACTATTCACAAAGTTTGTAAATCTTGAGAATTTAAGAGATTAATGAAAATGGTCATTACAACATGCCTGGTCATCTGTATAAGATTACAAATAAAATCACTGAAGGATTAGTGCAGTTAAGAAACAGGCGTAGGTGATAGAGATGTGCATGCTTTCTTAATGTAAGTAGGAGCCCCTTCTAGGAAAGGAGAAGGCAGTGAATCACAGGGAGATGAATGTGACTAACTCTGTAAAGCAGGACCTTCTGTTGCTGAGTAGGATTCCCAGTCCTGCAAACTCTTGTCCAGATTCATAATGCTCAGATATCTTACCACTGAAACTGCAGAAGTGTTTGAGCTTTAAAGAAACTCTTTAAGTCCAGTTGCTTTCTATAGCAAAGGTTCAAAAGCATTCCTAGATCTAAAACACATCTACCAGATTCCTGGATCCTGTCATCTGCAGTTATTCTACTGCACTGCAAGCTGTGTGCAACATTCAACAAACCAGTCAAGAAGAGCAGCTTGCAAAATAACAATTCCTCTTAAGCAATAAGATGTTCAGCCCGTTGACACTAAATATGATAAGGTTTGTACGGTTTTCAGTCCCTAATTTATGTATTTAGCAAAACAGTTATATCCAGAAGAGCAGGAAACACATCATAGAATCATAGAATATGCTGACTTGGAAGTGACCCATCAGGATCATCAAGTCCAACTCCTGGCCCTATGCAGGACTCCCCAAGAATCACACCATGTGCCCGAGAGCATTGTCCAAATGCTTCTTGAACTTTGTCAGATTTAGTGCTGTGACCTCTTTCTTGGAGAGCCTGTTCCAGTGCTCAGCCACCCTCTGGGTAAAAAACCTTCTCCCGATCTCCAACCTAAACCTCTCCTGACTCAGCTTCAGACAATTCCCTCAGGTCCTGTCACTGATCATGAGAGTGAAGACATCAGTACTTGACCCTCCTCTTCCCCTCATAAGGAAGTTGTAGACTACGATGAGGTCTCCCTTCAGTCTCCTCTCTTCCATGCTGAACAGACCAAGGGAACCCAGTCGTTCCTCATACAGCTTCCTCTCAGTGCCCTTCACCATTCTCACAGCCTTCCTGTGGACACTGTCTAATAGCTTAGTATCTTTTTTATATTGTGGTGCCCAAAACTGTCCCCAGGACTCGAGGTGAGACCGCCCCAGTGCAGAACAACTTGCCATCGACCAGGACCCCAGCTCCCTTTCTGCAGCACTACTCTCCAGCCTCTCATTCCCCAGTCTGTCCCTACATGCAGGGTTGCCCCATCCCAGGTGCAAAATCCAGCACTATCCCTTGTTAAACTTCATATGGTTGCCCAGCCCTCTAATTTGTCAAGATCTCTCTGCAGGGCCTTCCTGCCTTCCAGGGAGTCAACAGCTTTTTCCAACTCAGAGTCATCAGCAAACTTAGTATTCCTTTGAGTCCTGCATCCAGGACCTTAATGAATATGTTGAAGAGCACAGGGCCTAAGATGGAGCCCTGTGGAACCCCACTAGTGACAGACACCAGCCTGATGTCACCCCATTCACTGTAACCCTTTGTGCCCAACCCGTGAGCCAGTGCTCTCCCATCCTGTAACACAGATATCCAGCTGCGCGATGGACATTTTGTGCAGAAGGATTCTGTGAGAGAGTATCAAAACTTGCTGAAGTCTGTCCAGAAGGATTCTGTGAGAGAGTATCAAAACTTGCTGAAGTCTGTCCAGAAGGATTCTGTGAGAGAGTATCAAAACTTGCTGAAGTCTGTCCAGAAGGATTCTGTGAGAGAGTATCAAAACTTGCTGAAGTCTGTCCAGAAGGATTCTGTGAGAGAGTATCAAAACTTGCTGAAGTCTGTCCAGAAGGATTCTGTGAGAGAGTATCAAAACTTGCTGAAGTCTGTCCAGAAGGATTCTGTGAGAGAGTATCAAAACTTGCTGAAGTCTGTCCAGAAGGATTCTGTGAGAGAGTATCAAAACTTGCTGAAGTCTGTCCAGAAGGATTCTGTGAGAGAGTATCAAAACTTGCTGAAGTCTGTCCAGAAGGATTCTGTGAGAGAGTATCAAAACTTGCTGAAGTCTGTCCAGAAGGATTCTGTGAGAGAGTATCAAAACTTGCTGAAGTCCAAAAAGATTGCAATTACTGGCTTTCCTTGATGGATCAGTCTATTTGCAATGCCCTTGAAAACTCGGTGAATATAGAGAGGTAAATCCACCTAATCCATGATTACTTGCCAGCTCATGTATTTCAGGGTAGGACAAGGAACAGCCTGCCAAGGGGAGAGTCTGGCTCCCTCTCTTTCTATTTCTTTCTTTTTATTTTTCCCTCCTCCCAGATTTATAATGTGATATCCAAAGTCCATGAGCACCATCCTGTGGCTGCAGCTAGTCAGAGTATTGTGACTCAACAGTGAAAGGTCTTGAGGATCCCACTGAAGAATAAATAGATTCTGTAACTCTTTGTAGCCTTCAAATGACTTTATACTTTAATTTTTAATCACCTGTTTGCATCAGAATTGAAATTAATATTTTAAGATTTTGCAAAGTGTGTGCTTTCAAGGGTAACTCAGCTGATTTTATTATTATCAGTTTATTTTCCTGATTTACAATCCTATTTTAACATTGACCACTTTTAGAGTTAATGATGCTTATTACCACTGAGTTTACTCACCTTTCTCTGGAAGGCACCATGGATCTACTTGTATAACTCCAAGGAAGAACTCATGTTGTTCACAACTTCAAGGTGAAAATTAAAAGGTAAAGCTTACTTGAAAGAGTTTGTATAAGGTGCACATTTGGAAATAGAGTAAGGTCACAATATGCTTAATATTAATGTACAAATGATTTGCCAATGTTTCTTTCTTGTCTTCCATTAAAAACTAACAAACAAACAAGAAACCTTTGAGTTTTAAGAATAAATTTACTCCTTGTGAATTGGCCCCATGCATTTACTTTCTACTATTTTGCATTGGCCAAGTCTCAGTGGTTTCAAAAGAACAAAAACAATTTACAGCCACCACATTTTTAAAAGTATTCACATCAGCAAGATATGGACCATCTTTTGCGTGGCTAGTGTAGATTCCACAAAATTTCTATAAATAGGATTGCATGGCAAGGATATTGAAAATACAGCTGGAAACAATTCCACTAATCCATCACAAGAAGAGAATTAGTGCAGGCTCACGACGTCAAAGTGAGCTGGCTGAATATCCAGTGGTATGATTCAACCAAGGAATGGATCGCCGGCAGCAGTACTTGTGCAAACTGAAGAGAAATCAAAATAATGAACGGTTTTGGTGGCTGTAAGGCAGAATTGCACTGTAATTATCAATACTAAATTTTTTTTTTCATATCTTCTGATTTTTAGGATATACTTAAAATATTTCTCTAACTTTTTTGATATACTAATGAATGCAATAATACCATTTTTCACAAGATTTGGGAAATGAGAATATCAAGTTTGGGGGATATTTTCAAATGACAAATAATTAAAAACTAATATTGTATTCTTTTTTTTTAATTATGCTTTTAAAGCTGACTAGCATTTTTAACACGTAAACTAAAATATCTTACAGAGAAATGTGCATCCAAAAACTCCAGTTACATTCAAAGATTTTGACTATGGAACATCTGTTTGAATGACTCAAAGTAGTCCCTAGGTCTAACAACAATTCATAGATTTTTCTTTTTTTGCTGTTAAAAGAACTCCATGACATAAAGACAGAGATAGTACTTGAGGTGAAGCATAACTGACTTTTGCTTTACATTTTGTTAAATATAATGGAACATGCAGTACTCATTGAAAAGTGGTTTGCCAAGATCAGTCTGTCAACACTTGCAGTAATTAGGTGATCTATGAAGTCATGCACTGAGAGAGCAGAGAAAGACTTAGGACTGTATTCTGCCCAAATTAAAAGTAGATAAAAAATATTTTAATTGTGATGCATCTTCTCTTATTAGCCACGCATGCTTACTTTTAATTTTTCTCTTCATTAGTTAAGACAATTTCATTGTTATTTTGTGACATGAATATACAGTAAAATGACTTCTGAAAAGGGTAGCTATTTTTTGTGAAATATTTTTTTCTAGGGGCTTTCTTTGTGTTTCTCTGATTATTTATCTGATTCAACCCCACAAATGTGGCTTTTTACATCTCTTTTTTAGGCAGGAACTGCCAGAGTAGTCCAGCTTTTCTTCATGATTTGCTGATATGTCTGATGAGTCATTTTTATTTCCTTGATACTTTTTGGGTTTCAGTGCAGTCAGCACTTTAGTGAGCTGCTAGGTTTATTCATCTGAAGATTATTACATGTAATGAGGTAGGTGAAAGGGATGCATAAGAAACCAGACTGATGCCATGGCCATCGAAGTGTGAGTGTTCATGTTTAGGGTTGGTCCTGTTCCTCCAAACATGTAGGAAAGAGAGCAAAACTGGGCGAAAAGGAACAGAGGGAAATAGAAATAAATCCCCATCAAACCTCAAGTATTACTCAGGCATGTATTTTTCTGTTCTCTTCTCAGTATGAGAGTTCCAGAAGGTAATGGGAAGAATGACAAGGTTAGTGTTTCCTAAAGTTAGCTTCTCATTCTGCAGCCAATTTAGATCTCTTTAGATTTGTGTGGTGAGATTATCTTTACTGTGTTTACACTTGAACATCTTGTCTAGTTCCTGAGCCCTTTTCCGGCCAGTGCTGAGGAACAAATATAGCTGTAGGAGCCTGGCAACATGGCCAGGAGCTACTTTCCTTTTTAGCCTCTGACAAGTGCAGTTTATCCAGATCCATTTAGGCAGGGAGTTCAACCACCTGTTAAAGTCCGTGAGCAGCAGGAAAGCTGAGTTCAGCCTGCTGAGAAACTGAAGGTGCTAATTCCTGCACCCACAGCCTCCTCACAGCTGCAGTGAAAGGGCAGGGCACCAGAGAAGTGACGTTATCCTCTCTGATGTGCAAATGTGCTCCCAGGGCAGGAGCCCCTCTTACCTCACTGCATAGGGAGGGCTTGTGTGTGCTCTTTCAGGCTGCAAGCAGAAAGAGGAGTTTCCTCTGTTGCTGGGCAATGATCTGGACCCGGCAGTATTGCACAGAATCACAGAGTCTTTGAAAGGCACCTCTGGAGAACACCTAGTCCAACCCCACCCTGCTGAAGGAGGGTCAGCTAGAGCAGGTTGGCCAGGGCCATGTCGAGTTAACACTATCTCCAAGAATGGAGACTTCACAGCCTTTTTGTGTGACCTACTCCACCGTTTGACCACCTTCACAATGAATGGAAAAAAACTTACCAAAACACAAATGTTTTCTTGTGTTCAGTTGGAATTTAATGTGCTCAAGTTTGTTCCATTGCCTTTTGCTCTTTTGCTCTGTACATTAAGGAGAGTCTGGCTCCCTCTTCATTCCCTCCCATCAGATATTTGTTTATCCATATGGATAAGACCTTCCTGAGCCTTTTCTTTACGAAAGGTGCTCCAAGCTCTTAATCATCCTCATGGTCCTTCTCTGGACTCACTCCAGTACTTGACCCAGCATCCAGATGCAGTGTTGCCAGGATTGAGCAGAGGGGAAAGATCACCTCCCTCCGTCTGCTGGCAGTGCTTTTTCCCGTGCAGGTCTTGAGGCTGTTTCCCCTTCTGTGCTGCAAAGGCACACTGCTGGCTCATCAGCAGCTTTGTGTCCACCACCCCAGGGCCTTTTCTGCAAAGTCAGTCAGCCACCAGTGTGTACTGGTGTCTGAGGTTATTCCTCACTAAGGACAGGAGCTTGCACATTCTTTTGCTTAACTTCATAATGTTCCTATTTTGTCATTTTTCCAGTCTGCTGAGGGTGCTCTGAATAGTAGCAGAACCTTCTTATGCATCAGTCACTCCTCCCAGGCTTTTTGCTATCTGCAAACTTGTTCAAGGTGCACTCTCCACCATTGACCAGTCCAGTAATGAAAAGTCAAAACAGTTTTGTTTCCAGTATCAACTCCTGAGGTACATCTGAGCTCCAGTTGGACTTCATGCTCCTGATCAGGACCCTTGAGCCCAGATATTCATCCAGTTTTCAGTTCATGTCACTTTCCCCTTATCTAGCCCACGTGTCATCAGTGTGTCTATGAGGAAGTTATGGGAGAAAGCAGTACTAACATTAGGATAAACACATTGCAGTCAAAATGCAAAATCTGTGATCACTGCTCCCCTTAGCTTCCAGACTACATGGCGAGACTTCATCAACCCTCCCAAGAGAGCATTGCATTTGGTGGGCAGGTCCTGGGACACTGGCCAGCATGGAGGCAGTGTGCCCTGGGTAAAGAGAAAAGATAAGACTTTGTGATGTTTGGATCTACCAGAAGCTGGAAATAGGTAGGTACAAATACAACATTAGCCTGGCAAAAGGTTCCTCTGGATTAAGCTGCGGTGCAGACTGAGTTGCAGCCCACCAATGGTACAACATAAGACAGTGTGGGAAGGACTCCCCCATTCTTTGCTGAATAAGCAGAAGAGCTACAGATTCTGGCTGTCTGTGCAAGAAGTAATTTTCTTTGGAATGGAATCCTGGCTGACATGAATATTTAAACCCCATAAGAGCTGGAAGCAATACCATGGTGGTTTCTGTAATAAATACCATAAGTAATGAATGCAAGAGACATATGGAACAAGAAAGTATTCCTTTCCAAATAACACATATCTTAAGCTATTACCCAAAAGAAGCAGGACTTCTTGTCTGTCTCCTACCAGGCTTCTGCTCTAAGTTCCTGCCCTGTACACCCTT
Organism: Atrichornis clamosus; assembly: GCA_013400975.1. Taxonomy (NCBI): domain Eukaryota; kingdom Metazoa; phylum Chordata; class Aves; order Passeriformes; family Menuridae; genus Atrichornis; species Atrichornis clamosus. The sequence goes on from WBMZ01008439.1 coordinate 18,716, forward strand.
GAACACTGCAATTATGCACCTCTGGTCTGCCTCACTCTACTCTAAGCACTTACCTAGTACACGTCTGACATGAGCAACAAGATTTATTAAATTATGTCCAATGATTTGTTTTTTCATCTTGTAGATTACCGAAAAACTGAATTTTCAGTTTCTCTAATTTGCAATTTTTAGAAAAGCTTTTCTGTTTGTTAGACTCTGAAAAATAATTATAGTTGTCTCCTAGAATAATATCACATGACAACACAGAATTTTTTATGCCACTAAATAAACACCCAAATAAAACTCTTCTTTAGGATAGTACTTTATATTGCTCTAAATTTTTATTCATCTGAATTGTTTCCTTTGTTCAGTTTTAAACAGCCTGGTTCTCTTTGCTGCTTTTGTTTTAAGGGATTTGAAGTGGATGACGAGATTCAGACGTGGGTACTTTGCTCCCCTACACATTTTTAAGCATTTCACTTGGAATTTTCAGGAATAGATTTAGTTTTCCAGTATTTATTTAAGCATATGTTAAACATATAAAGTTAGCTTTCCATGAATGAATTGACCTTAGCAGAAATTTAATGGAAGAGAAATGGTCCAGTGATTTGTATTTGCCAAATTAAAAGCAAAAAAAAAAATTTGTAAAAATTCTTTGTACAACATCATAGCCTGTGTTTTTGAGTAATTTTATACAAAATATGAATAGAGAAAACCACGAGAAACATTAATATTTTTATTTGCTGCAAACAGCTCAATAAAATTACACCCACTCAAATACTCACTGAAGAAATTCAGTATGCCTTCCAAGTTTATATTTCAGGTATATTTATTTTATTTTTCATTTTTCCAATAAATATTTATACTAAAAATCTGTATACTGGAAATCTCACTTTATTAGGTATGACAAGAAGAATTTAAAGCACTTTGAAACATTTTTTTTCTCAGCTGTGAAGCAATAACAGAGGGGGGCACTCTTGGACAAACATCTCTTCTGTGTATTCACTAATCTCTATCTTTCGAGCTTCTGCAGATCCAAATTCCAGTTCGGTGTCCGCTGAAGCACAACTCTTTGATCTACACTGCAAGAGCCAAGAAATTACCAGCTGCAATGACCTGGATTGCTCCACTTCTGTGCAGAAAGGCTCCGCTCAGGCAAAGCCAACCCATATGAAGCTCCTCCTCCGTGCAGGAAAAGGTGCTGCTGTGGGATGGACTGTGGTGCTGCTCAGAGCGACTGCTCAAGTCAGAGCGTGGTACCTGCACTGCGAGAGGATGCCTGGCTGTTGCCAATGAGCTCTCCCTGAGCCGGTGGTTTGGTTTGCAAGAATTGTTGTGATAAAGAGGAGGCTGCTTTGGTTCTGCTCTGCAACAGTTGCAGAATTAGCTCTGTTGCATATGCACCCAGGAAGTGATTGGACACCTCCCACTGAATGTGATTTAAGCACATTAAATATAAAGTCAAAAATAACAGGAAATTATAGAGGAGGAAGGCAAGTATATACACTAACTTTACACAAAGAGCCAGCAGTAATTGTGCTCCAAAGTGATTGATCTGATGACTTAAAGAATTATAGGGTATTGTGACAAAGATTGTGAAAGAGGAAAAAAGGAGAGGCAGTAGTTTACAACCACAAAAAGCTGATAGCATCTCAAAAGCTTTTGGGTTAACTTTTTTTTCTTCACTCACTCTCAACACTCAGATACTGTATTTTATGCTGTTGTAAAACTTCTTGCAGTATCTGGTTCTTGCCCTGAACATTACCTCAATCCATGTTCTCCACAAAACCCAGGTAAAAATAGGATATTTGGCAACTCCATCCATGACTTTACATTATTTTCTAGTATTTGGTTATTAAATTGCAGTGACTGACTTCTCATCTCATGCTTCTTGACCAAGTGCTGTAATCCCCATGTCATCACTTTTTTGCTGTTTCCTTTAGAGCTTCACTGTTTGGACCCTATTGTAATCTTTAATTTATTGGTGGCATCCTTCATCAATGCTAGTTTAAATGTTCTTGTGATATTGTTCTTTGTGTTACGGTGCACAGAAAAAAGTTTGTCTGTGAGCTGTTTAAATTAACACAGTGCTTGAGGTCAGAGAGGTTACAACAAAATAATAAAAATTCTGTCTTGTTTCTTACACAGTGTTTCTTACAGCATAATCTTCAGAGATTGGAATAGTGCATGTTCTTCACTATCTTACACAATCAAAATCTCCGTCCTGAGATTTGCAGTCTTGGAAGAATAATCAAAAAATCTATTAGGCCACTGGGCATTTCGCAAAGTTGTTGTTGGTAATAATAAAAATAGTAGTTAGTCATAAATCTGTTATTGTTATTATTGTCCAGCACATGGAAAGGAGTTACTGCTTTTTGGCCCATCAGCCAATCTGTCTTTTCAAATAACATGGTTTAACCTGACAAATTGGTCTTTAAAATCGGAGTGCTTTTGCACTGAGAAGCGAGTGTGTGTCCTTGTAGTAACAGACCATATGTTCATATTTCTTCTGCAAATGCTGGTTTGTCAGGGCTAATACTGGCCTGTGTAAGAGACTGAGTATACAGACAATTAGCCAGCAATCCAACTACGTCAAGATGCATCACTATCCTATTGTATCCTGTTCAATCCTTTCTTCCCAAAGCCAGACGAAGAATAACTTGCCTTCCTGTCTCCCATATAGCAGAGGTAGCTCTCCATGGGGGGATCAGACTATTATTTGACCGATACTAATCTCTGGAAGGCTCTCCCTCTTGTCTTCCCCGGGCTCTGTCACTGTTTAGGCTGCCAACCTGGAGAGTCTGGAAAGCTAAACAGGAAGAGAATGTGGTGTTGGACAACGAGCCTTCCTGAGTAAAATAGTTCTGCATTGGACCTCAAGTATGCAAACTGTAGGAGTCTACAACAGGGACTTGAATCTGTGCACTGATAAAAGCAACTTGATTGGGATTTGACTGTGTTCCATTAAAATGAAGAGCAAAACTCACTGGCAGGGAAAAGAGAGAATAGGATCAGCTTATTTCAAAGTGAGCTGTAAGCAGCTTTGAAATTCAGTAGTGTTCAGGCTTAACTCACACACAGCAGCTCTCCTTGAGCAGTTCTCCACCAGGTCATGCAGAACCATCCACCTGTCTGTCCATTAGCTGCTTCTGTGCTGTATCAAAGAAGGAGGAAAAGGCAGTAACAAGGTGTTTTGTTACTGACATCAGCTGTGAAGCATAAAGGTACATTTTCCTAAAATCATGTTTCTGCCCTGCTCTACAGTCTGCATTTCATTTTCTTTGCATTATATCTGCTGGTATGTTTAAAATCTTCGGTAATTCTTGCCTGTACACTAAAGACAAAACAAATAACTGGGAAAAAGTGAAGAACAGCTTTGTTTCTCCAGTATACTACATTCTTACTACATGTTATCCTTAAAAAAAATATATATACCCATTAAAAAAAATACCTATTTCCCATGTTCAGAAAGTATTACAATCATAAGACAAGTAAGTTTTGGTTGCTATGTACATTCTGTTAATTTCCAAAAACTTTCCTCACAAAACTTATAAAATATTTCATAGCATATAAAGTTTTCTCAGCAGATGAACTCTGAGAGTGCAGTGCTTGTTTCTGGATTCACAGGATTAGGTGAGAGCAGAGTGTGCCACACTGAAAGCAACCCATTAAAACAAGTGCCTGAATGAGACTTAGTGCTTTAGTGATGCTGGATCACTACCCTGCTTATCAGTAGAACAGGTTAATTCTTTATTGGCACAAGGAGCATCCAGTCTCTTTTTTGTTGACTTTTTTTTTTCTAGAGTGAGCTAGAGAATCCTCATAGTCAAATCTGTGCTTCTCCTGCTGAGTAGCATTTCTTTTTAAACCAAAACTGCATTTGGTGGTCAAGTCCAATTCAAATTTAAAATATAACTTCCTATATATGAGTTGTCTTATCTTTCTGCTGTTAAAATCAGCCTGCCAGTAAGAAGTCAGATTGTAATTTTGCTTCTAATCTTGTAGTGAGGTGGCATTTTTGTACACTTAATGGAATTATTCCTGATTTTTGAGTGGGTAAATAAAACAGAAGCTCACCATAAATATTTATAATCACTATTGTCATTTTCCTAACTGCATTCTCGAAGAATTTTCAACACTATTTGTTAAACTAGCATTAATTTTCTTCAGTCGCTTAGTGAGCGTGTAAGATTTATAGGGCTTTCACTATGTGATTAATGTCAGTAACAAAATCAGAATTATTCATGGAGGTAAAATTAAACATCTGAACTCTCCGTAATTCTAAGTCTTTTTGCAAGAGTGAGACCCACATTTTACTGTTGTCATAGTTCAAAAGATGTTAACCTGTCATGTTTACTTACAAACTCCCACTTATGTCATTGTCCTGAAAATACTATGTGAACTGCAGCAATACTCGTTTTTTAGCTCTGAAGTTACTCCTTTCAAAAGCCGGTGGGCTTCCCGATGCTTGCTTCCAGCAACAGGCTGGAACGTGCCGGACAAAGGCAGCCCTGAAGCGAGCAGGCTGCTCGGAGTGTGTGCCACAACCGGCTTCTCCCCGGGCCGCAGCCCGCCCTGCCGGCCGTGCCTGGGTAAACGCGGCCTTGGCTGCGCAGCGCGGGCCGCTCGCGCAGGGGGCGTGTGGCCTCCGCGTCCTCCCACACGCCGCAGCCGGAGGCCGTGAGCGCCCGGAACACAGGGCCCGCCCCAGCCCTCAGCAAGCTCAGCCTGCGGGGGCTGGCGCTGAGGCTGGCTGCAGAGGGAGCCTCTTGCCAGAAGAGGCTGGGAGGAAGCAGAGCTTGCAGAGGAGCTTCAAGAGCACTCTTGGAGCTGAGGAGGTCACAGGTTGACGGCACGTGACGGGTACCTGGCACACTGGTGACCAGAGTCTGCCAAAACTGAAATATAAGGTTGCAAATAACAAATTTGTGGCTACAGAAGATTCAAAATATTTAAAGGGAAATATTTTTCCATGGCCATGGAGCTTGTGGGTTGCAGTCAATACGTGGGACTGCTGTCTTTTGCATTAAGGGGTGTGTGTCTTGCTTCCTCTCTGAATGGCCATCCTGCAGGCTGCAAACTGGCCAAGGTCTTAAGAGACTGAGTTTCAGCTCTGCTCTTCTGCAGGCTTCCCTGATGACCTTAGATATCCAGGACATCCACATGGATTTTACTTCCTGTACATTGGATCTAGGAGCAGATCTGGTAATACTTGGAGAATGGTGGATGTGAGAGTGGGGAACCCTGAGGATGTCCTGTAAAACTATGAAGAACAAGAGCATGATGAACATGAGGATGTATAAGCCAGTGATTAATGCTACAGTCACATGTTAGGTAACTAGTGGTGAAATCTTCAATGCTGATGGCCCTCACTGGTGTGGGTTAACAGGGTTTTTTAAAGCTGGTTTGTTTGGTTTTTTTATGTCAGCACCTGAATTCTCTATAAATGTCACTTTGAATTCCTCATTTGTTTTTGGACACTGCCTGTGCCCCCTTCTGCCACAAGGGGTGAGCAGAAGCTCCCCTCGTTCCAAGGGCTGAGATGTCAGACACTGAGATGTAACTAACTGTGGTGCAAGGGACATAGTAGGGAGAGCCTGAAGTGTAGGGTGGTATATAAATACCTCAGGACACCCAAGAGCTAATACCTGTCATATTGCAAGCAGTGCAATAAAACTTGGGTTTATGTGGAAATACTCAGCTGCTGCTGCATCTGTTCTTACCTGCTGAGTCTGCAGTAACTGCTACTTCTTCTTATGATCCCATTTCTCTAATGGGAGGATGCTGCCCTGCCGTGACTCCTTGGGTGAAATTAGTACTTTTCAGGACAACTTAAAAACAGTAACACACAAAAAGCAGGAGAATCTGTTGAAACATGCAGAAAGTAATTACATATGATCATTTCCATATAGATTACAGTTCAGCTGACAAATGGCTCCAGTCCTCTTGACTGGCAATAGACAATTCAGAAACAAAGTGATCTTTGGATGAGAGGCTATTATGCATCTTGATTAAAGCATAAGAGGAAAGGAAAAGAAGACACATTTCTTGAGACATTTAATAATAGCACATCATCACGGTCAGTTCTGCAAGATACAAGTTTGCAGCAGCTTCTCTGAGAATTGCCGGGATATCCAGGATGTTCTTTTTCATCAACAGTGCTAATTGAATATACAGCTGGGTAACTCCAAAAAAATTACCAGCAGTGAGACAATTGAATTAGCTGATGTTAAGTGGTGATTATTAGGGATGTCATTCAGTTGTTCACACATAGGTGTCTAATGCAATTTGAAGTATCCAACAGTATTTAAGACATCCTCCAATGCGATTTTAAGGGGTCATAGGCTAAAGGTGCTCTATTACATAAGGACACCTCAAATACCCTAAAAGCATCTTTGATGGCACTTGACATTTATGCGTACGCAACAGAAATAAGCCCCTGGTTTCTGAGTTCAGATTCCAATTAGGGAAGTAGAAGTAGATGCCATAACCCTGCTGTGATATTTTTTCAGGCTATCTGCAGTTCTGGGAAAAGAGCACTGCATTAACCCACATGCCAAAGGTCATCTTTGCCATCACGAACCCATTGTTAGGAGTTAATCATGATAACAACTGGAAAAGTGTATCATCAAAGAGCCTTTAAAATGCGGACAATTTGATCCTAATCATAAAGGTTTTATTCCTGTACTACAGGACTTCCTGGAGCTCTGCACATTAAGACAGCATTGTCTGTTTTTTGAGAAAGAAGCAGTAATCAGCAAGTGTTAAGGCAAATGATTTTTGTGCCTTCATCTTCCAAATTACAATTACAATTTCTGAACTAGAAAATAAGATTCTTTTTTTCTCTCACTATAGGAGATGAAGTCCAGGGGATTTATATTTAAACAGAATACTGATACTGCTATAAGGAATGTGACCCCCAGAAAATAATCTCTTAGGATAATGACAGTAATACAATCATGTACAGTGGGAAATGAAATAGAAGTGTAACACACATTTTATCATGAAAATCAAACATTAAGAGGGTAGTTCAGCACCCTTTTGTAAATGCATCTTTTAAGCATTTTGTAATTGACGATTTGCCTGATGGAGTATAATAAAAGAAGAAATATTGAATATTTTAATATTCAAGAGGATTTTGTTTATTCTGGCAAAACAAAACGCGCACTTCCCAGCTGCAGTAACAAACAAAAGGGTGCATAAAGTTACCTTCAAGAAGCAGTTGAGCTGAAAATGCTTATAAAACAAAACAGACACTGGGAAAATGTAACATTATGATCTTAAATACTTTCATGTTGCTTCCTTTCCAAGTTAATCCATAGAAGCTAGTACACTCCATCTGCAATTTTTAAATGAGTTTTAAGAAAATCTTACCATGTTTCCTGAAATATTTTGCAGGCAAAGAAAGGCTGTTAGGGCACTTTGAGAACAGAAATTAAATGGATTCCTGATCCTAAAAACTACTAAGCACTTCTGAGTATAATCACTTAATATTTCCCAGGCTTTGTTCAACATCACGCTTAATTAAACTTTTGCTAAGAAACACAAAGAGCTCAGTTTAGCCCCACTGCTGGACTCCATTGAGAAAGCAGTTGTTCCATCAAGCCTGCATGTGTATTTATCTTCAGTTGATACGTACAATGTTTGCACACATGTATAAATATTTTATAAATAGAAGATATGGGGAAAAGTTTAAATTACTTCATAATATAAATTAAACTTGTTCTATTAAAGGATGTGTTTTGAGTAGTTATATTTGAAGCTGAGATATTTCACAAACATATCTTTACTATATTCTTATGTAGTGCATTTTATGACTAAGTGTTCATAAATGCAAAAGCACTAATTACAACTTTGTTCTTATTGAGAAGACAGGGTTAAGAACATAAATTGTAAATTTTGCCATAAAACTACAACTCTTTTTTTCTCTCTGTGATGCTACTAAGAAACTTAACAGGACATTATGGGACCGTCCCATCCCTGGCAGTGTTCAAGGCCAGGTTGCATGGGGCACTGCGCAACCTGGTTTGGTGGAAGGTGTCCCTGCCCATGGCAGGGGGGATGAAACTAGATGATCTTTAAGGTTTCTTCCAACCCAAAACATTCCATCATTCTATGACAGAATCTTTCCATCCTACACCCTTTCACTGCACCTGCCTGATGGATTCTCTTCTGTGGTCTACATTCATTTTGCTTCTACTTTAAAATCATCAACAAGAATTTTAAAACTTGTCTTTTTTTTTCTTTTTTTGCTCTTTTTAAAAGTAATGATTTGAACATACTATGTATTTTCCAGCTACGATTTACTAATAGGCATCATATTGCTGGTTTTGCTCAGGCAAAATTTTCCCAGAGGAGGCCTGCCTGAGAAGGGCAAGTAAGAACTAGTCCCTGAGTCATGCTTGAGTACAAACAGAAAAGCATTTCTGTTCCTCACACGTCCCACTGGAAACATAACGGGAAGGGGGGGTGGGGGGGAAGGAACATTCCTTAATCAGAGAGATGGAGAAATTAATTGTTTTTCTGTTTAACAAAAGAAACTCTAAAACCTAAAGAGGAAAACAAAAAATGTAATCATTAAATTCTCCGGCCATTTACAGTTAGCAGTGACATGAGTTTATGTGGTTGGGAAGCTGCGCTCCAGCCAGTACCGGATAGAGGGAAGTCACTGGGTAGCTCATCCAGAGGCCCGAAAGAAAACACAACTCTTTGGAGGTCTCTTGTCTCGTGTCTCCATAATCTGAGAAAGCCCATGAAAGCTGTGGCCCATACTGTGTTATGAATCATACGCAGTTTTGAAGAGTAGAGGTGGTGACATTTTATATCTAAAATGAACTCTCTTCCATAATTCATGGTAACTTTGTTCTCTTACCTGTCCCTTTTCGAGATAAACTCAGGAGGAAATAGCCCCTCCCCTACCAGGTTCGGAGAACAAACTCTCGGAGGAAAAGTGAAAAAAACTATTTTATTTACAAACAGTCCAAGTGATTGCAGGCACAGGCAGATGAATAACGTATGATTATAAACCTCTCGTGACAGGAAGCAAAACCTGTGTAAGCTCAGTCATCCTTTTCGTGCCTCCTTCTGCCGGCCTGCGGTGTGGGGGATGCCCCCCAGGGTCTGAGGATGTGATCAGGTGCCCTGAATCAGGAATCAGTTGAAAAAACAGTTCCAGGAAAAGAAAAGAAGAAAAAAAAAACTCCCAAGGAAAACTTCCTTGTCTCATCTAAAAAAACCCAAAAAACCAAAAAAAAACAAAGCAAGAAGAATTCGCCCTCTGTCTCTCCCTTGAGAAACAGAGCTGAAAAAAACTGGCCAGAAAAAAAAAAAANAAAAAAAAAACCAAAAAAAAAAAAAAAAGGAAAAGAAAAAAACTCGCTCTCTCTCTCTCTCTCTCTGTCACTTCGAAAAGCCACGACAAGACAGAGAAGGAAAAAAAAACTGTTCAAGTCCCAGGAAGTGCATTTGTTGTGTACATTTTTCTCGACCGGAAACATCCCTGGATCTTAAAGGTTCAAGATTAATTTAAGCATAAAGCAGACGATTGGGATAGGTTATATAGCCAAAACCAGAACATACCTCAAGACTTTGCTTACATGTGAGTTAACATTTGATAGTAAAGCAGCAGCCAATTCACCTGTTTTCCTGAAATATTAGGCTTGATAAATAAACACTGGTAATTTATGAAAAGCTAGTCATGGTGATCATGGTAAAGAGGCATTCAAAAACAGACTAGTAAAATACAGAGAAAGCAGGGCCATCAGGATCTTCCAGAACCAATTTTTGAGCTAGAAGAAAAAAGCAGGACCAATGCTAACTATGTGGCAAAAACAGCAGTAGAAAAGAAAATTAAATATATCCATAAATCACTGGTAGAGGCAAAACAGTCTGGTGGGCGTGGGCTGTCTTTTAGACCAGTGTTTCCCAGCTTGGCCTGCTTGGGTGCATGCAACAGCAGCAGCATTTCACCGGAGAGGAGGTGTTCAGCATGATGGAAATGACTATTTGAAGTGGTGAACATATCACTGGCTGTCTGGGTACCATAATCTAGAGAGCATTTTGTAGACACCTGTGGGTAGAAGCACCTTAGGAAGAGAAGCAAGAGGTTCCATGTAAAAAGAGAGTTTTCCTCTGCAAATCACCTGCAAATTCTGAAAAGAAATTATGATTATTTTTTGACATGGCCATACAAAAGCCAGTAGGAGACTGTTGTACTCCGAGTTCAGGGAGAGCTACGGTGACACAGGAGGGGAAACCTATGGATGCATGGCAGCATTTCTGTGTAAGAGGCATTACAATGATTTGCATTACCTAAAATGCAGTGTCTGCTTCAAACACATGCTCTTAAAGGTAAGCATTACATTTTAAGTGTGTGCTTATGAAACCTGAGTTTCAGCAGTACTGGAAATTCACAGCTCCTGTGACCAATATGAGAACTGATACCTAACTGCAAAACAACCACCATTTTTCTGGACGACATTCAGTTTGACAGTTATAGCTATTCCCCTCTGAATATTTCAGAATTTTCCTGAGAAATTACAAGTACAAAGACTATGTAGCTATACATGAAACACTGTCTTTATCATATAAATTAATTGTATCATTGAGTTCTGTGACATCCTTTGACATTCTTAAATTCTGTCTTGCGTTAGCGGCTCCCTTTAAAAATTAAGGTATAAGTATTTATTTATGTAGAAATTTTTAAAGAAATCTAGTGGTTTAAAATCACTCAGCCTCTCTGGAACACTAATGCTATTTTTATCTGCACTGTGAGTGTAGAGAGGGAATTAACTGAATTGGCAGGTACTATTTCTGTTTTCAAAAGTAACACATGTAAGTGAAAAATATAAGCCAGATCACTCACCAAATAAAGGCAAATTTTAAAAGGGTGATTTATGGAAACCTTTAATGACAATTTTATTGTAAAATGTTAGAAGTTCTCTAATTTGAAGAGTGGTGTGGTCTAACCATACTTATGTATGTGACATACACATGCTTCTTTCATTTACAAAAGTGGTCTAGTTCAAATTACACACTGGGAAGAAAATACTCCCAATTGCAACAATTGCTCAGTCTGTCTTGCATTAGGCAAACAATTTTTCAAAACATATTGTTTCAGTCTTTCCTGTCTCTAAAATTAGAATAATATTTATCTAGCAAAATTAACATTAAAAATTAATATTTAATTCCCAGTATTATCTGAAATTGTTAAAGCATTACCCCATGATTTGATCTTTCTCTCTCCATCCATAAGGAAAAGGAAACCTCCATGCATCATAGTTGTCAGTGTAGAAGTTGTTAGTGGCTTCTTCTTCCTCCTAATCCTCAGACTATTCTCTTGGTTTATGTCTGTGTTAGTACACCAAGTCAGTACAGACACTGTCTCTGGCCCTAAGGCCGAGAGGCACAATAAAGCAACCCTGTGCCCAAATTCGGATTTCATGTTATTCTCTGAACTACACTGGGGCAATCTTCTCAGAGATCCAGACCATGCTAAGGGGGCATTCTGACCATTAAACCTGTAATTCTGGGACAGCATTTGACACATCCCTAGCGCTTTGTAGTCAGCAGTGAGGATATAACAGAAAATGAAGAAAAAAACTTTGAGAAACTGTTCTACTCAATGACCTTTTCCTTCTAAACCTCTTCCTGAATGTAAGCTCATCGAAGAAGGTATAGCAGGCCACACCCACTGGTATTTCAGATGCTGCTATGACACCACTGTATCCTTTTAATTCTGAAAGTCTTATTTTCAGCTTTTATGCAGACTTAAAATACAGACAGTTAAATTCTGATACACCTGAAGTGGATTATTGCATCATTGTGTGAATGAAATGTCTTCTGTTGTACTAGTGGAACCAGCTGTGTTCAATACTATACATACAGTATTTGATCTTGATATTGAAAACTATGTACCTTGCAGGAAAGATAACAGAACAAAACCTGAGAAATATTGCACGAATGTAATGCTCCAATTACCTTAACTGCTACTTGAATGTAATGAAATGTTATACTGCTTGAAGATGTCCATAAATGATTTTCAAATGTGTATGTATGGAAGAATGGCATTAATTTGAATTATTAAGGCTTAAAGATTTATTAGAGGATCTCACAAGGTCTATAGTAACCAAAAATGTGATCACGTAAGAGAATAATGCCAGTCTTTTTAATGAAGCTAGTACTGCTGATGTCAGGGTTTGTTTTTTGATTTCTGGTTTCTTGCTTCATTCCACACTGTGATATTCATGCATCTCTTGAAATGGCTCACTTCTGTGAACAGTTTTACATTTCCCCTGACAATTTGCAGGAAGCAAGGTGCTCTGTTATTTTCAAAATTCTGTGCCCTCCAAAGTGCATGAGAGTTTGACACTGACTCCTGTGGGATGTCTCCGAGCATACTCAGCACTGAGTGCAGACAAACTGCAATTTAATTGGAAATGATACACTTCATAGCTTAATTGTTTACTTTTCATCCTTTTTTCCAACATACAAAATTTCATTGCAGACACAATCTGAATACCTTTGTCACATTGAAGAGGGAAAGAATTAATTAAATTGCAGATTGTCAATCAAATTGAGAACACAATATGGAAATCTCTGTTAAACAGAAGGCAAGTAGCAGTGCTCAAATTGTGACAGGGACTAATGTATCTTGTGAATCAAGATGCCATCTCCAATCTGTAACATAATGAAATGCACAGCTTTCTCCCTGCCCCCATTCCCACTCTTTTTGCTCCAGTCGGAAGTGCACTCTGTAATGCATTATTAAGCCAAATTCTGACCCAGTTTCTTAATTATCTGTAAGCTACAGAGAACTTGTAGCAGAATATTAACTGAAGCAAGAGATGTAATACAGAAGAATCCACGATGGCATTGGAGATTAGCATTTTGCTAAGAAAATCCTTCACATTTTAATATTTAACTTAGCCTAACATGCAGAATTTATATTTTAAAGGGGCCCAAGACACCAAAACAACCCAGACCAAAAAAAAAAAAGCATTTGGAGAAACATTCCTGGATTCAGAAATTCTAAACTCTTATAGCATACTGAAACATTTCTGGAACAACAAGATTGTTTCCAACTGTTCTGAGTGAATACCATCGAAAGTTATTACAATCTCACATAACATTATGCGCCCAACTATTTATTTTAGATGACCTGTAAAATGTAACCTGCTATGGCTTATACATGTGTACCAAAATTTTGGGGGGTACAATCAGGATTAACAACTGTCAGAGCAGGTGACAGCTAGAACAAATCTTCCAACCAGTCTTGTGCCTGGTTAGCATTGAGTTAGCAGCTCAGTTTTATATCTCCCTGCACTGCTGCATATCAGTGGAATACGAGCAGTTTTCTTGGTGAAAATACAACCACAGATATACAAAATCAGAAACAAAAAACACAAGGACTTCTTCCTACAAAGCTGCAAGCACATGTGATTTTGAAGACTTGCTGTATCTCTGATGTAAAAGTATCTGGGTAAGTGAAAAACATACTGAAAGAGCAATTTATTTAGTGAGAACAATTTTTAATACAAAACATATTTTAAAATCATTTGAGGAAGAAACACTTTCTCCACCCCATAACTGAATGATTTGTGATATATGCATGTAGAAAGTCACGCTTTAATTGTAAAATTTAGACAGCAGAGAAAGTCTGCAAAATATATTTATAATTTTGTGAAGCAGGATGTATTATTCATTTCGAAGTTCAAAGAAAACCCACGCAGTCCCCTTACCATTGAGGAGTCATCTAACTGCAGAATATGGAATTTTTATATACATTTTTAAAAATCACTTGCTTCATTAATTCATCAACAAAGAAACCCTAATGTTTCAAGAAGTGGAGGAGTCAGTTAAATACAGTGTTTTATTTGTAATAGCGTCAAATGCAGCTCATGTGGCAAGTTGGTTCTTTGCAAAACATCAGATGATTGGAAAGTGCTAATAAGTTTAATGTACATTCAAGTACATTGCTTCAATTTGAAGTGTACTTTTGCTACTGGAGCATCTGGATGTATCATTCCTAATGCTAACACTCTGAATTTCCCACTGCAACCTGCTAAATATTCTTCTAGTAATAAAGGTGTCCAAAATTTCTCCAAAGTGATGAATAGCAAGGCTGAGGCATCTTTCCTTTACAGATATGGAAAAAACCTCAAAATCAGTACTTTATACTCAAGCACCTAAACCAGTGCACAGGCATTGAAACCAAAAGACCGATTTTCAAAGGCAGATTTTGTAAAAGTACCACGTTTTTCCATTTTCTTTCTAGACTAACCCATGTATTCAGTCAGGCCCAAACATTTGTATCAGACTATCCTCTACAGAGCACTGACACCTTTTTTCATGCATTTGTAGTTTGTGTTTGACTGTAATCAAGACAGGATTTAGTCAGCTGTCCCCTGGCCCAAGGGGAGAGCAACTGCAACTGCACGTGCTCCAGGGACAAAGCTGGACACCAGGACAATGTTTATCAATGTCAGCACATCATGCAAACCACCTGTGACATCCTGACCCCACAGTGCTTGGCTCTTTCACCTCCTGAAGTGCTTTGATCCAGTGGTGGACTGTGAGGAAATATGTATGGCCTGTTAGGTTGGAAGCCATTCTGATCGATGCAGCCATGGCTGGACAGGCCACCTAAAGGCCTTGATCTCGTCTATGTCGGGTAAGAGAAGTCCTTAGTGAAAATATGCTGGTATCTATTGTTCACATCTTAGCAGAATCACCGGTGCTATTACTGTTAAATGAAAGAGCCCCCTCCCCTAAAAGCAAAATCATATATTTAGTCACAGCTGCTGCCTTGTGTCATGCCACTCCATGGTTGCTATTTCTCTCACAAAAATGTCCAGTAAGAGGGGTTTTTGCCTTCTCAGGCCTCCATTTCTTCCATTACTTCCATCACAATTGTTCGAGGGCCTGTCAGGATGAGGTTGCTCACTGTCCTGTAATCCACGTGGAGAACATTGAGGCCATTGACAGATACAACAAACTGGCAAACCTGAGGAGAAAGCAAAAAAAGCATACTTTTTTTTGTTAGGTTATTTACACAAATGTATTATCAACTCCTGGGCAGGCAAAATCTCCAGAATTCTTCATACCATCTCATGCAACACTCTTAAAACCCCCCACATTTCTTAGAATTAGTCTGGTAAGTTAATTTTCCATAATTTTTTTTGAAATATCACTGCAACTTTCAAATCTGTGAAATTTTGAGACCCTACATCAATAATTTTTTTTTATATTAATGATATTTTATTATGTCAACGCTGCTTTGAGACAACATGGGACATCCAGCTCTGGGGTTCCCAGGACAGAAAGGATATTGGCTGTTAGAGCAAGTCCAGAGGAGGCCACAAAGATGCTTGGAAGGATGGAGCACTTTGCTTGTAAGGAAAGACTAAAGGAATTAGGCTTGTTCAGCCTGGAAAAGAGAAGGTTTCTGTGTGATCTTATTGTGGCCTTCCAGTACCTGAAGTGAGCCTACAAGAAAGATGGAGAAGAAGTATTTTCACAAGGGCCTGTAGAGACAGGACAAGGGGGAAAGGCTTCAAACTAGAAGAGAGTTGGTTTGGATTAGATGTTAGGAAGAAATTATTTACTGTGAGGGTGGTGAGACACTGGCACAGGTTGCCCAGAGAAGGTGTGGATGCCCCATCTCTGGAAGTTTTTAAGGCCAGGTTGCATGGAGCTCTGAGCAACCTGGCCTAGTGAAAGGTGTCCCTGTCCACAGCTNCTAGTGAAAGCCTGTCCACAGCTGGCAGGGGTTGGAATGAGATGATCTTTAAGGCCCCTTCCAACCCAGGCCGTTCTATGATTCTATGATTCTGGCTATTGCAGTCTGTTATTCTTAGTTTGTCTTAAACACTTTCTTAGAAACCATTTTAGTCAGCTCTTGGTAATCACAGTAAAAATATGCATGTTTCCAGGCTCAGAGCAAGGTCTGGGTGATGACTTCACTAGATTCAGTGCCAAAACCTCCACTGGCATAACATGAACTCAAGGGATCCAAATTTTAAGAAATAGTATCATGGAAGATGAAGTCAGTACTAGGACAGATTAAAATGTCACTGCCATGTTTAAGTTTCCTTCAGCAAGTATGTCTTATTAATTAATTTCAAATATGCCGGTATTTTGTTTGTAAAAGCTCTAACAAAATTCAAACACTGGAAGGTTTGTATGATCATAGGCTGTTTTCAAGCTAAAAAGTCTTGAGAGGAATATTCTGACCAATATCACTGCGTATCTTAAAACAGTTAATCAGAGAAAAAAATCACATCAATACTGCAAAAAAACTACAGGAAAAGAAAGACAATACTGATTCCTCAAAGACATTAAGCCTTCTCTGCATCTAATCATAACATTATAGTGTTTGGGAAAAAGGTCAAAAAATGTGTGTAGTGTCTAGATCTGTGTTTTTAATTATAAAAATATGGAGCCTAAGGGAATAATAATATTCTCCTGATGTTTCAATGGAAACAATACATTCACTAGAAGGTTATCTTACCCACAAGTCATCTTGACTCTGTAAGAAAGAAGCTATGAAACAAGCATCACCAGAAATTTTCATGCTTTATTTTATATGGACAGGCTGGATCAATGGGTTGAGGCCAATGATATGATGTTTAAGAAGGCCAAGTGCCAGGTCCTGCACTTGGGTCACAACAACTCCATGCAGTGCTACAGGTTAGGGAACAGTGGCGGGAAAGCTGCCACTGGAAAAGGACCTGGGGGTGCTGGTCAACAATGACTGAACGTGAGCCACCGTGTGCCCAGGTGGCCAAGAAGGCCAGTGGTGTCCTCACTTACATCAGAAACAGTGTGGCCAGCAGGACCAGGGCAGTGATTGTTCCCCTGTACTCGGCACTGGTGAGGCCACTCCTCAAGTGCTGTGTCCAGTTCTGGGCCCCTTGCTACAAGAAGGACATTGAGGGGCGGGAGCGTGTCCAGAGAAGGGCAATGGAGCTGGTGAAGGGTCTGGAGCACAAGTCTGATGAGGGGGTGTTTAGCCCGGAGAAAAGCAGGCTCCAGGGAAGACCTTCTCATGCTCTGCAACTCCCTGAAAGGAGGCTGTAGCCAGGTGGGGGCTACTCTGCTCCCAGGTAACAAGGGACAGGACAATAGGAAACTGCCTCAAGTTGCACCAGGGGAGGGTTAGTGCCATGGTCTGGTTGACATGGTGGTGTTCAGTCAGAGGTTGGACTTGGTGATCTCAAAGGTCTTTTCCAATCAAGTAGATTCTCTGATATGAAAAAAAATTTCTTCACTGAACAGGTGGTCTGATATTGGAACAGGCTGCCCAGGGAAGCGACAGAAACACCACCCCTGCAAGTGTTACAAAAAACACTTGTGGATGTGGCACTTGGGAACATGGTTTAGTGGTGAATATGGCAGTGTCAGGTTAATAGTTGGACTTGATGCTATTAGACAAATCAGTCTTTTCCAACATTAACAATTCTATGCATCTATGATTTTCTACTTTTCCTATTTAGGCAGAAACACAAGCGAGAAAAGGATGCAGGAGAGGTGGGAAGCAGCTCTGGTGTCCTCCAATGCTAGGTCTAAAGCAGATTTTCTTGCATGCAAAGTCATGTAACTTTTGTGTGTCAGCTAACTTCTCAAGTAAAATGTGCAGTGAAACCTAACTCGTATTTGTGCAAAATGGACAGAATGTAGCTATCAATTTAAGAAAAATTATAGAAAATGTAACATTTCATTTAAAATATCACAGATTATTTTGATCTCTTCTTCTTAAAGCCTCTGCACAGGAAGAGTGGCAGCAGCAGCCCCTGAAGGGAGGGTAGACTCTTGCACCTTAACTCTTACTCCTCTGCAGAGGTGAAGATCCTGGAAGTCAGCCTTACTGGTAACCTAAATGATCACCCAAGTATGGCAATCAGCGATACCACTGAGCCAACTCCCATGGCAGTAATTCTTCCTATATACGAGTATTTCAGCTGCAAGTAGCATTGGGAAAATGGTTCAGTTTTTGCATGAAGACAAAGCCTTCTGAGTTTTAAGGATTTTTGTTGACTGCGTAACCCACCATCCTCTGAAGTGTGCCTCAATTAGTATTTAAGTGGCATGTCTATTTAGTTTGAAATGCAGATTATTGCAGTATCTGTAGGTCTTTCAGTGGAATTTCCTAATGCTTTCTATGGCTTTCCAAGATCGTATCAAGTTTTACTGAATTATAGCTCTGGCTCTAGAATAATATTTGGGTTGATTTAAAACAGACCTGCAGGAACAGCATTGTCTCTTCTGGCTTAATGCAATTTTTGGAAGTTGAATGGCTGATGTTTGTTTTACTGTTGCATAGTCTCAGACTTCTTGAGTTACTGGAACCCCAATGCATGGGACACTTGTTTAGTCAGGGACAAGCATGTAAGTGAGTGATGGATAAATCTTCATGCTGGATCATGCCATGGGCATTCAGGGGCCTCTGAGGAGGCAGAGGAACAGACTTTCCAGACCAGTCAGCCACCCATGCCAGGGCTGCAGAGGTGTAAATGTGGATGGTACAGGCATAACAGTAGTGCACAGCAATCTGGATGCCAAAGAGTGAATTTCTTAAGCAGAAGACAAGAGTTGACACGTCTGCATTCTCACTGTGTTTGTTTTACTGCACACCCTTGTGGAACTATTAACCAGCAATGCGTACGGGTTGAGAACAGTCCCCTTTGTGCCATCCTTTGCACCAGATCCAAATGGCTTATTAGTTTCATCATTCTCAGTGGAGAGGATTATGTGCCAGAAGTTCGCCCAAGCCAGATGAGAAGAGAAATGCAGACAGCAGGACAATACACAGAAGAGTGCAGTCCTGTCCTAAATTGCATGAAAAGACCCATGAGGAACAGGAGATGGTAAAAAAGAGGCAACCACCCTGGGGGTAGAAAGCTCTCTCCATAGCAATTGCTTGACCCATGCTCCTGAGGGCCAAGTCTCTGCAAATTCCAGATCTGGCTCCCTCATGGTTGAAGAAATGTGGAGCCATTTGCTGCACATGCAGCCATGTCCTCCAGTCCTGCTGAGGGGAAGAGGTTTTGCACAGTCCTGAGCCTTTCATTATGCTGAGTGCCCTTGACTCACCCAGTTTTCTTCTCCCCACCCTCATTTCCCATTAAGAACTGCATCCAGCAAGGGCAAATGAAATGCAGTACTGCTCTGTGCATTTGGCATTTTGGCCATCATCAATCCAGCCCCAAAGACTCTCACATCATGCATTGCTCTACTGAAGTTATAAAATAGGCAGGAGCAAGTGAGTACCCACAACCCAGCCCTGACTGAATGTATCAACCCACATATTATCATCTCAGAAATTTTCTTAAGGAGACTGGTTTACAAAATCACAATGATTTAATGTTACATTTATAAAAACACATTTCAAAAAGCTGTAAGTGCTCATCTCATAGCTACAGCTGTTAAGGGCTTTGTAACTACAAGCACGTAAAATATTTCTGTTGGTTTCCACACATCAGGAACTATAATAGATGATAAACTACAGTCAGAAGAGCCTCAAAGAACCTTTTTATTGCTCATTTCCTCACAGCTCTCCAAGGAGCTTGACAAGAGATAAGCATCCCTTTTTATCCCTCAGACTTCAAGAGATGACACAGCCCAGAATAAATTCCAACCATTCTGTTGGTCAGGATGTGGTGATCTAAAAACCAGAGAACTAATAACAGTTAAATAAAGCAACACTCAAATAAAAAAAATCCCTCCCTTAATTGATTTCAAATACTTAAGTATTACAGCAAGAAACATTTATTGTTGACTATTTCAGTTTCCCGCCATGGGAAATAGCAGCCCAAGGAAGCAGGGATAGCGGAAAAGGCAACACTGTCTTTCTGTGGGTTTTCCATGGCACATACAGAAGGTTTAACCAAATCCAGGTGTCCCCATAAAAAGGTGAACTTCAAGTTTGGGCTTACATTTGAACAGTAAGGATCTGGGAACCTGTCGTTAAGGAAGCTAGCAAAGATTTGTCATGCCATTTATCATTGGACTGACGATGGCAAGAAGAGGCAAGAATAATTAGTTCCCGTAACATTTACTGGCCAAAATCAGGATTGTGCTGTACTTGGAACTGTACAACCCTTCCTCCCCCTCACTGCAAATTGCTCTTTCCTCCACGGCAAGCTTTGGCTGCCTGCCCCTCCTCGGTCTTGCCAAGCTGCCCTGCAGATGTACATCCACACCCCTTGATTTTCCTGCTGGGAGAACTGCCTGCCGGCCAAACCAAAGCCCTACTCCCTCACAGGGAGCTGCCTGCACCAGGGCTGGACAGATGAGCTGGTGTTGATCAGGAGCTGAGATGAGGATGACTGCAGGATGCTTCTAAGGGATGTCACAGACTGGCTGCAGGCATGGGTGTGGAATTGCACAACTACCTTAAAGCCAATTATTAAATAAAAACATTGCATACCTGTCACAAATTCTTAGTTAGTTCTGCCTCAGGATGACCTTAATATTTATAAATGCTACAGGAATGTTGTTAGAGGATAGGCAGCTAGCCTAGATCCTTGGATATTCAGATGCTGTTTGCGCTGTAGGCTTTAGTTACCTCTCCCTGTGGAGCCACACCTTGCTTGCTGGACTTTATTGAATTTAATATATTAAAAAATCCTTTAAAAATGTTCTTTCTTTTTCTAGGCACACTTTTTAGAAGGGTGCTGTGAAAGATTATGAAGAGCTGCAAATTCCTACTGCAGACTTTGGCTTAACTGATGACTGCTGTTTGGGACAGCCGTAAAAAGGCATTTTAATTTACAGATGCAGTGAGAACACCGTTCATCACCGGTACAAAGCAAGTAACAGCCACACACAGATAACAGAAAATGTATCCCAAAACAGTAGGATAAAACCATGATTACATGGTCACCTTAATTTGAGATGAGTTTTTATAAAAAACCCCTCCAGATGAAGAGGAACACAACTGCCACGAGGCAGTGTGGCTGGGGATGGCTGGGGTCCTTTGGAGACTGCCCCTTCCACAACAGCAAATGTGTGCACCCCACTCCAGCAGCTGGCGGTTAAGGTACTAATTCTCAGTGGATTTATCACTTACATTTCAGTGTCGGTATCAGTGTCTGGAATCCCCTCGGGTTTTTGTCTATTTTTTGTTAACTTCTCTTTAAGAAAGTATAAACATTACTAAAATGCAGATCAAATAGGTACCAAAGCAACCAATGTTACCAAATGCAATGTAGGCTTGAAATTCTTTATTACAAAGCTAGATTATGCAATGACACAGTAAAGATAGTGGCAAAAATACTGTTTTTCATCACTACTGATACTTTACCCCATTATCTAGGCAGCAATGGGAATATTCAGGGTCTAAAACTGCAAAGCACAAAGTCTCCGACAGTACACTCGACTTTCCTCCTCCAAGAGCACCAAGGTCAACCAAAAAAAAAGCTTTGATGGGCTGTTTGGTACTGATAGCAGCTCTGGCATCAGCAATTAACTGCATACAGAGATGTTGAAAACACTGCCACCAATTAATTTCCATTGAAGGTGTATTACTGTACACAAGGCACTGTATGAAGGAAAATATTAAAAAATACTGGAGAGAGAGAGTGTGAAATCCAGTCTTGCACTGATCTTTCACTTCAGAGCAGCCAGGATTTCACTCCTGGACTCTGTGTGAATCTGAAACAGATTTCTAGCAGCTGACAGCTCAAACCAGGCCCACATTCTACTGCAAAGCACATCCCTTTGAGACCAAGGTAGTTCAGAAGTTATTAGCACATTGCACAGAAACAAGCAAGTGTTGGGAAACCTGTGTCTGAAACAAGACTGGCTCAGTCATCTATCATGAGACAGACTAGATTTAACCCTCTGCTCTGTTCACAATTTGTATCCACAGCGATTTATATACAGTTGGATAGCTGCTTTCTTGATTACTATTTCTTCTTATAATCTGTGTGATGCAGTCACACAAATAATTTTTACTTAAAGACAAATCATTCACCAAATAAATGGAAAAATGTATTGTTTTCTTTTTGTTTGGTTGGATTTTTTAAAATCATATTAGCTTCAAATAAAAATTATTAATTTGGACAAATGTAGGAGATATTTTCAACCTTGGAAAGTTCTTCAGCAATTTTCCTAAGAACTAAAATAAAAGTTTCTAAGTATAACTTCTTTCAGAGCTGTCTAAAGGAAAGTGTATTTTGACTATTTTACAGAATAAAATTCATACCAGAATTGACAATATAAGTATTTAAAAAATAAAAGTATAACCCAATGTTAGTATTTTTGCTTTTCTTCTTGCTAATGAAAATTAAAATTAATACCATTACAGAGACAGCCTTCTTACATTTCTGTTACACAGATACCCTCAGTAATTATAAAGAAGTGCTTTCTTCATGTCCTACTAATCCTGCAGGGACAAGGATCAGCTGGGATGTTTGAGTAGCTCAAACTTAAAATTGTTTCATTATGGTATTCTGAAATTCACTGTGATCTTTCAGAGGAAAGCTCTCCACATGTGGTTACCAAATCTGTTTTCTATGTGCATGAGAGACTCACACGATCCTGATTTCTATTAAATATCAGGTCATGTCAGTAAGAACCCTTCCTTATGAGCACCCATGAAATAAGGGCTGGAGGATTAACATATTGCAATTGTTAGTGACCTGGAGATGTCATCAGCAGGATACCAAATAAATCAAACTTTTCATATTTTATAGATACTTTTAAAAGTTCTAGGCCACTTTTAAAATTGAAAACCCACTGGTTATTTCTGTGGTATGGCCACAGTTCTCACATGAGGATGTTACTGAACTCCTGAAACTGAGAACAAAAAAGCAAAGCAAAAAAAAAAAAAAAAAAAAAAAAAAATATAGTTTTTGCCATTGGTTGCTTAAAGAGCCAATACATCTGCTTTGGCTTTTCTTGTCTCGCTGACAGATTTCAGCAAAATTTGGGCAAGGCTTAGGTGCTACAAGAACATATAATCTGAAACACAGCTTTCCAGCTTTCTGCCAGGAGGAAGGGGACATTCAAGCTTCCAGTGTTTTAAAGGAAGAACTATCCTTCCAATGGGATCCCTCCCTCCTTGCATACCCCTTGCTCCTTTGCAGGTGCTGGGAACCATTGCCCCCACTCCTGCCTCCCAAGCACTGCTGCCCTCCAAGCAAACAGATGGAAATCAAGGTGTCATTTTTTAAAATCTAATTTAAATATGAAATGTGAAGGGGTTGAGAAATGAGTGAAAGTAAACACTCCCCTTTAAGGCTGTTATTTTGTCAGAGAGGAGCAAAAAATTACACTGCTTGTACTTTTTATTGCTGTTACCAATTAGAAAGGAGCTATTTACAAGTGGATAACCACACAGGTTTGCCCTGCCAGTTGTTAGATCTCTTGAATAAATCTTCCAAACTAATTACAGTATCATCACCTTCTACCTCACACACCACATCATAGGTTTGTACACAAAACCCTTAACAACAGCATCAGAAAATGAGGCTTCCCTCTCCTTAGAGTGTGAAAAACTAATTTTACTTTTAAAAGAAATGCGGCAGAAGAAGTTTGCTTATTAGAAGCTGAATCAGTAATCTGATTTGGGACCTCACAACCGCTTCTGCCGGTAGAAAGGCATATGCTCAGCCTGAGTTGCCAAGGAATCTGTGGATTCAGATATCAAACCCGATTTCAAAGGGGAGGAAGGCTCATAGCAGGACTTGGTGCCTGCGGTCCCAAGAGGTGCTCCTGTCCCTTTGTGCTGGCTCCGGGAGCAGTGCACCAAAGCCAGGCACCACTCCCTTTTCATCTTGTGCCAGAAAAATAAATAAATGAAAGGACTTGTCTCCAGGCATAGTAAGTTCCTTGATGTGTCTGACATAGATGAAGGAAGCAGGCAATAGATACATATCTGGTTGGAGGCAAAGGGAAAGAGGGAGATGAAAAGGAGGTGAAGATAGGATCAACCTTCCTGGCAGCAGCTTACACTCAGTAAAAGGCACCTTAAAGTTTCAGATAACTTCAAGTTCCAGTGAAATCAATGGCAAGATGGATGTTATGGTACCAGGAACAAATGCAGAGCAATCTGAGGCAGGAGAACAATGGTGGAGGAGAGAGAGCACAGCTTCTTCTTTTATACACTTACACACACAACCTGCATTATGCTGATAAAGGGTCTCTTCTATTTTAATAGATGACCCATAGCCATAAAGCAGAGCAATCCCCATGCTCAGGGAAGAGCCCAAGCCACACAAATGCTGTATGTGCTGCCACACACAGTGAGCCTAAGACCCAAGACTAACCTTCTACATAAAAGCAAACACAGGCAGCACTGAATATTTGCGCCCACTCTGCTAAGCTTTAGACTGTCACAATGGAATGAGGAAAAGAGATGAAAATCAGACATCCTAAAAGTTATGTTTCCAGTTAGATTTTTATCTTTGGGGGTTTTTTTTATTTTTTGAGGAATTCATGCGACCTTGATAGGATTGGTAAAGTAAAGCTGGAATCTTACAATTCGCAACCTACTGCATGTTGCTGGAAGGTTAAAAAATCATACCGTGGCCTTTCCTACATAATTGAGGTTACTAGATGTAACAGAATAAATTGCAGATGTGTGCTCAGTTCTGTAAATATCTCTAGCAAAAGTGTAATTGGCTGTAGAGTGCGTGGGGTGGGAGTAGGCAAGTATCCAGGTTTTGCATAAACAAGATTTTGTCTCTCGAGGCATGTGTTTCTTGTTCAATCTTAACACCACTGTCAGGCTGGCCCACTGTTCCATCAGTGGGCTAGAAACTGGGCACCAGCAGAGCACGGTACAAAGAGCAGAGAAAACCAATGCCCTTTACAGAACTACAAATGTAAATGCATAATTCTTGTGCTCCATCTTGGTCTGTGACTGCAGTCTGGTATGGATGGTTTGTCTGAGCAAGGCTTCATTACATACACATTACATACTTGTTTTGTTTTTTAAAAAGAGGCTGCATTTTTTATACTATTCCAAACAAACTGGTCTCCAACTAAAAAAAAAAATATTGGAAATTAAACAACATAATCTATAAATTACATAATAGACGAAATAATAAATGCATCTAATAAAGTAATACCTATTTTATAACGTAATACAGTAAGTCACAAAATATAAAAAGTCATAGGTTCTCAAGGGCCTCATCATCAGTTCAGACAGTCTCCTCCTCCCTCCCTTCACACTGATGGAAATCAACAGGAACTCAAGTCCTTTTTTTTCCTCAGGAAGAGAATGACACTATTGCTGTGCCAACTCCACAAACAAAGTGGACAAATTAGAGGAGGAAAAGAGCTGACCTGAGAGCCCATGAGAACAACTCTTGCTGTGGAGTGTGAGTCTTTTGGTCTGCGCAAGTCTCAGCTCTGCAAGTGGCAGAGTTTCCCTGACAGATCCACTGAGCAGTCAGGCAAATGCTGACACAGCAAACAGGAACTACTCATGAAGGTAAATTAACGCTATCTGTAGATATCTGGAGAATACTAACCTAAGTACCTAATACCCTGAAACACAAACCATCCATAAATATGGAATATGGGAATATAGGTCACTGCTTTCCATGGCCCTAATTGGGAACTGGTGTGTAAAATCACTGACTTAATGTGAGTCCCAGCGAGAAACACCCACAGGTAAAGCTGAGCCAGGCTGGGCCACATCAGAAAAGCAAACCAGTGACTGCATGTCTAACTTTATAAGCATTTTTATTGTATACTGCAATTTGATACGTACCACAGAACAGCTCTGAAAATGTTAAATAACTTGAATGGCTAAAGATGGCTCTCAGTAAAATACTGCATCAGTGCCAGAAGAACATTAAGTCTAAGCTTAGAAATAATGTCTTTTTATGATTGGGTTGACCTTTTGGTGTCCTTTTTTTTTTCCTGTATATCTATAACTAAACTAGATTTTTGTAAAGAAAAAACACACATTAATGAATAAAGAACCTAAGAACTATATATCAGTTTACTTACATGTAAATGTAAGTAAATGTCAAATGTAATTATGCTGAACTAATTAAATGTAGTTCATTTACGTCCCATACTGGTTAAAACAGTCGCTAAGACAGCACAAACAAGGGAATTACAAGGGCAGACAGACTCATGCACGGCACCCTCAGCACCCTCTGGCATCCAGCGTGTCATGAGCAGGAATGGTCTGCGCCATTTGAGACAAACAGCTGCTCTCTGTTTGCACAGACAAAAGTGCAATTGTTTTTCCATGTGTTTGGCTAGCTAAACAGAGCTTTGGCTTTAATGCAACATGATTCCTGAATCATTCACTTATGTCATGAAAGGAAGCCACTTGAGCAGCAACAAGAAAAGAGATGGAGAAGTGCAGGCAAGAGTCTGCAGACCAGCGACCAGTGAGCAGAAGCATCCTTGAAATGCTCTGGGCAGAGAGCTGAGATAGCCATGAACTTGTAAAAACAACACCATCTGAGCAACCCCGCAAGGCTTCAAGTGAAATGGATATTGCAACTAAACCAAGTAACACAAAATGCTTTTCATCCTCAGTTGAGAGCAGAAGAGTTTGAAATGCTAGCATTTTGCTGTACTTGCCTCTAATTCTATGTATTTTTTATAGACACTTACGATAACCTTTTTACGATTTCAGCCATTCTGCAGATCAGTTTTTTAGATGACAGTGCTCTCTTTAGAGAGTCTGAACTACCTGGCAGTGACCTGCAATAGCCTACGACAGCTCCAGCATGGATAAGATCCCAGCTGTTCCATCAGACACTAGACCTCGCCACTCAATGGGCTATAGACCACGCTGGAATTTACAAGTTGTATCCAAACACAAGCACAGCCCTGTTTTACAGTGCAGCTGAAACCAGCGCTGCTGTCTCTCTTTCTGAATGGCTACAGCTGTAAGACTCCAGAAACAATTAAGAAAGCACTTTCAAAAAGGCAGGGTGTGCAGATATCTGGGTTATCCTGTCAATAAACACTACTTACTTGAAAAGAATTTTTAAAACTACCATTTATTAAAATAATGTGACTAAATTTAGAAAACCTACTGATCTCCAATTACGAACCTGCATCTTTTTTTTTTTTTTTTTGTATTTGTATTTGCTATTGATGAGAAGGAGCCAATGTACAGACACAAGTATAGTGGGTCACTTGTTGCCCAACAGCATTTTAGGTGACTGGCCTACAATTAAGTTCAGTCCTAATGTCAACTACACTTCTGTGAATGCAATAAAAAGAGCTCTGATGTATTATGAAACTTTCTGTATTCACATAAGGTTTTAGTTGTTGTAAATAAAAACAAGTCACTTTATTGCCCAGTAAAACTCTCTCTGTTAGAAGAGTTTTTAGGAAAAATCACACAGAATCATTGGAAATCTAATGCTGTTCTGCAGGCCAAAATTTGGGTCTGGGATAAGCAAGTAAAACCTTCCTAAACCTGTGTCCTGTAAGTTCAGGGAGAAAGAAAAAAGATATTAAAGGTGAAATTTAGACTCAAAAAGTTGAACTCACTCTTTTTATATTTCTCCAAGGAATTCCCACTGTCTTAATTCCTTTCTTTATAGTGGATAACATGGATCCTGTTGTTCAAAGCCAGGACTGACAATCATAAAAAGAATTATTCTCTGTTTTCTTTTGTGTGTGCAGTTTGCAGTTCACATCCTGCTGGTGTGATGTTTGCACACTGTGTTCCCGACTGCATGGGAGGAGGTCTTTCCCCTCATACCTCAGCGGGTGACTTTTCACACACCAAGTTTTGATTCTTTATCACAGAACTGTTCCAGATAGTCACAGCAACCACCTGGTCTCTAGTCCAATAGAAAGGATGCTGATTTTTTTAGTCAGTTTTATGTCCAATGGCTCTGAAAAGAAGCCCATGGTC
Organism: Atrichornis clamosus; assembly: GCA_013400975.1. Taxonomy (NCBI): domain Eukaryota; kingdom Metazoa; phylum Chordata; class Aves; order Passeriformes; family Menuridae; genus Atrichornis; species Atrichornis clamosus. The sequence goes on from WBMZ01008439.1 coordinate 46,542, forward strand.
CACTGAAGAAAGTGCAGTCCCAGACCCAAATACTTGGTGGTGACTGCACACTCCGAGGCATGTGCACAAGGGTAGGGTTCACTTAACCTTCCAAAACAACTTCAGAAGTTCTGCAGCCTCAGAAGAGACATCTTCAAAACAAACTCGTCTTTAAACAACTCTGTGGGAAAAGAAGAAAGGCAAGCCAAGAAAACAAGCAGGAAAAAATGGAGATCCACCAAAAAAAGTAGGAATGTAGGATGAAATTCTGATGTTGGAAGATAATAGGAGCTTTATCATGGCTTTAAAAGAACTAAAATTTCACACTTACGAGTCTAATGATTTATTAGTGAAAAATGGAGCAAAACAGAGGAGAATTTTGGCAAAGATCAGCAGAGACTGGAATATGGTAGCATTGGAAATAGGAAGTGTCTGTCTGCAACCAGGGCAGGGCTGGCAGAGTGGTATGTCACAAAGAAAGTGTCTGGAGTTACTAAAAACACAGATTTCAGGAAGGGGAGATAGAGGACAGCTGAAACTCGGTGGGGCCTGTGCTGGTGTAACATTGCTGCATGGGAGTCAGTGGGTCCAGTCTGCAAATTCTCTGCTCTGGAGAGACTGGAAAACCTGGACCTTATGCTGTGAACCACAGCCCCACAAGGAAACAAAGAAACTTTAGCAAACTTAAGAGTTTTATTCACGTGCACAGGTGCCAAAATGCATCTATTCACCAAATGTTTTGATTATGCTTGATAATATGTCAGATTTGCTGTCATTTTCCATTTCTTTAAACCCAAGCTACTTTACAAGAATGCCTATGTATTCTGGTGGGAAATGGTCAGCACTGCACAGAGGGTTTGTGACAACACAGAGAGGAGAATCCAAATCCAAACAGTGACTTCCATGTGGTCACCATGGGGCAGGTTCACCAGCAGCCCAGCAGTACAATGTCTCTAAGAGAATCTCCTGACACAGAGGTTCAACAATGACAGGACTTCCACCACAGAGGAGGAATAAAATGGACTGAGTAGCTGGTGCAGTGAAGGGGCAGAAGAGAGATGTCCAATCCTGCACTGGGATTCCCAATGCTGAGGAAAAAAAACATTTCATTATTTCAATCGACCTAAAGACACTGTGCTAATGCAAACGATGATCAAGGACATAAAGACTCTCTTGTTGCATTTGCAGTAGACTGTAATGAAAGCAAAGAAGAAATTTGCCAAACCTTGTCTCCTTTTGGCAACTAAACAAAGTTCTGGCAGTGACACACAATGCAGCTCTCAAAATCACGTTTTTCATCAGCTAGAGAAGCCTCTAGTTCAGTGAGAGGGCTGAATTCACAAAACTCCCAGACAAGAGGAGATAGGTGCAATGTAGTTTTCTGCCCAGTACTCACAGAACCATGTTGCTGTGATAATTTTCATGGTATTAATTTGTATAGTTAGAGTAACATGGTTTTAGAGTCAGCGAAACCTATTTAGAAGTGGTAACAAGATTCCCTCTAAAAATTTGGGAACTATTCACTGAATTTAATTAAATACGCATACTGGAAGTGGAAGTTTTGGGACAGTTACAGAGGCATCACCACAGCTCACCAGCAAACTCCTTGAGCAAATGATGACCACAGATCAAAAAGAGAAGGGAGACAGAGCAGGAACACCCAGGCACAGATTCATTCACTGATCAGGAAAGCACAGTGACTGCTTTACATGCTGTTAAACAGTTGTGAAGGATAACCAGCCAATAACTCTTTTTTCATGTTGATGGCAAAGCTGAATATTTTCACATTCACAAACATGTGATCTTTTCCAACTTCTATTAAATCATTATGCTACTGACTAACACAGCCTTACAAATTTTCTCTTTAGAGTCTTTTAGAAAGATTTCTACTAAAGATTAAATAAATAATAATTTAAAAGGCATCCAAACTGTTCACCACATTGTTCAACACTGTGTTAACCATTGCTATGCTCTTAACATATCCTAATGTCCTGGTGCTGCACCTGGGGAAATACAACCCCATGCACCAGTACAGGCTGGGAGCCAACCTGCAGGAAAGCAGCTCTGCAGAGAAGGACCTGGGGATCCTGCTGGACAACAAGCTGTCCATGAGCCAGCAGTGCCCTTGCGTCCTGGGATGCATCAGGAAGAGCATTGCCAGCAGGGAGAGGGGAGTGATCCTGCCCCTCTACTCTGCCCTAGTGAGGCACGTCTGGAGCACTGCGTCCAGTTGTGGCCTCCTCAGGACAAGAGAGAAATGGAGCTCCTGGAGCAGATCCAATGGAGGGCTACTGAGTCACTCAGAAGTCTGGAAAATCTCTCTTACAACAAAAGGTTGAGGGAGCTGGGCCTGTTAAGCCTCAAGAAGAGATGACTGAGAGGAAACCTCATTAATGTGTATAAATATCTAAAGGATTGGTGCCAAAAGGATGGGCCAGGCTCTTCTCAGTGGTGCCAAGCAATCAGACAAGAGGCAATGGGCAGAATCTGATGCACAGGAGGTTCCACCTGAACATGAGGAAGAACGTCTTTCCTGTAGGGGTGACTGTGCACTGGAACAGGCTGACCAGAGAGGATGTGGAATCTACCTCACTGGAGATATTCAAGAACTGTCTGGATCCTGTGCTGTGTGCTCTAGGATGACCCTGCTTGAGCTGGGAGATTGGACCAGATGATTCACTGCTGTCCCTGCAACCTGACCCATTCTGTGATTCTGTAATGTGACAACCACTTTTCTTGAGCATGACTGTAATGATGTTCAAGGCTAATGCTACCCTACTCAGCTCACTCCCCAATCTCTGTGATGGATAGTAGCACATAAAATCTAAGGTTATTGCTGCATAAAGTGAAAGACAGAGTTAAAAAGTCTTTGAATTTTCTTTGGTTTTGCAAAATCAGATTGGTTTTATGGCAAAACATAAAATCTCTTAAAAACATAAAATTTCTTAAAATTAGTTTTCTCTAAAGGCATAGATGCTTGAATACAGCTTCCACATTTCTATGGAGGAGAATGGACCTTTATAATACAGTTTATAATTAAATGCTATCAGAAAATGAAGCACTGACAGAGACATGTTTGAAATTTATATATACATTTATATTCAAGCCCTACAGCAGTGGCATTCATTGCAGGCAGTGCTATGCATGTTTAGCTCTGCTGTTTCTCTATTTATGGACAAGCTATGAAAGCAGTTTGTCAGCAACTTTTTTTGAGTGTTCACATTACCAAATACATCCATTCTCAACTCACTCTAATGTAATTATCAAATTCGGCAGTGAGCTGATAACACAGCTAAAGGAAAATCCCAACCTGCCTCAGTGTTTTCATGCTGTAATTGAAAACAGATGGCAACTCGTGTAATTTATGCTTTTCTACAATCAGTAACATGTTGGTATAAGATAAGAATTCTAAGACTGAATTGAATCTGCTTCAACAACACCATATGCTAGTGCACAGCATAAATATTTATCCAAGCCTACTTCATCTTCTCATTTAAAGCTCAGTTCCATGAAAAAACAAAAGTACACTTCAGATACCTTCAATTAGTGAAGGTAATTCAGTATATTACTGAAGCATCTCTGGAGTGCTTTAAAGGGTTTGAGGCCCAGCATCAAATACTGAGGTATCTTCCCTTTCCTAAACTTCATGGAGATGGTTAAATGGAGGTGGGTATGTTATGCCTTATTTATACAATATAAATCCCAGTTTTCAAGCTCTCACTAGGCTGCCTTTAGGAGTTACAAGGATTTCTAGACTGGTTTCTCACTTGTCAAACATTTAAGCAATCATTTTGTTTGAGGTCAGGTTGGCAAGGACGATCGAATGGGGTTTGCATTTCTCTGCAGCCTGGGGTATGTTCAACTTCATGAGAATCTCCCAGTTCAAATTTCTTCCAATCTATGGCATTGGCAATTCCTCTGACATCACATGGTTTTGGGTTGCTTTTCAACCCACTGGGCACTTATAATGTGTACCTTTTAGCCTTCCATATTACAAGACTAGTATTTTGTAATTGTGGCAGCACTTGAACTCTTTGGTCTAATCAGACAGTACCTATGTTCCTTTGATTGCATGAGAATGGGTCTGGTGACCTTGATGAATTGACATCAGCTGGTATCTTGAGACAGTGGCAACTCAATTACACCCGAGATTTGGCTCTTATTCTGCAGGTGAAATAATTTGAGAAACTGGACCTAAAATAATCATTTGTGAATGCAGAAGACAAATGTATAGGCAGAACATTTATGAAACTGATCTCCTCCCTGTGCCAGCTTTTAAAGATCAGGAGAGCAGAACCATGCTGAAAGCGTCCTGGCGGCACATCATAATTCCCAAGCTGAGCTAAAAACAGAAGGGGTTGGTACCAGTGACCATACCTGGTCCTTCAAACACCCTGCTGCTGACTGACGTGAAGAACTAGAATAGGCTAAGAACGCTTGAGTGGCCACTGGTAATTTGTAAGATATGAGGACCTTAGATGTAACAGCTATAAATACTAATTTGCTAAAAATAAGTTTAAGGAATCAGACAACATTCCTTAAAGTTTTGAGCTGGACACCGATTTCTCCAGCCAGTGAGAAGAACAGATAATCAGCAAAATGAATGATTAATTTGTCTCTCTCACAAGCCTCATACTTAAGATAGGTCTGCTTGTTCTGTGACACTCTGTCGCAGTTATGTCACACCTAATAACAACATGTGATGCATAATTTAAGTCACTAGTTTGGAATCAAGTTGTAACTTTTCAAAGAATACTTGCACCTTAAAAACAGAGATGGACTTACAGCATAAATCACTGAAAAAAGATAAGAGTTTTACTGATAACAGCTGGCAATACATAGCAGTGTCATCTGCAAAGAACCAGATTTTTTAGCCAGTCAATAACAAATATTAAAGCAACTAGGGAACTTCAAAATCCTGCTGTTCCTGTATGCACTGCTGACGACAGCAGACAGCTAAACAGAGCTGCAAATAACTTAGAAGAACACATCGCAACACTGCCTCCTTTCATAGCCTCGCGTCGCCTCCAGCTCCCGCTTGTTAATGCGCTTACAGCAACCACTCTCCTCACAACAGTCACAGGCAACCACGCTTCAGCAAACCAGGCCGACAAACACTTTAATAGACCTAATTAACAAGATATTTATTGAATTATTTGCTCAGTTTCACACCTGAAACTTCAGACTGTAAATGGTAATCCTATTTACCAGCCCCAGAAGAGGTATCAAGTCCTAAAGCCAAAAAATGTTAACACCCTCTCACACATCTTCAGCAGATCATGATAGTAGGAATTTTCTCAGAAATAAATTGTCTGAAAACTCCCCCAGAAGAGGATGTCATGTATAAGTAGAAGGCCTGTGCTGCCATGTCGAGGTGCACGTGTGTGACAGAGCCCATGTGCCCCAGCTGCCCATGCCCAGCCACAGCCACTGCGTGTGGTCAAAGCTCTGTCCTGAGGTCACTGAGTTTTCTACTCAGATTCCCAATTCACAGCACTTTGAAGCAGGCCAAGAGCCAGCCAAGGTCAAACTGCAAGCAAGCCATCACTAAGTCAGCAGGTAGGCTGAGCCTGTTTACTGCTTTCTATAATTCATGGTAGAATTTTAAGAGCACAAACTAAAAGGTCCTACAATGAGATTGTAGGAAGCAGTTCTCTCTCAACAATATATCCAGCATAATGCAAAGACAGGAAAATAGTGCTCTCCAAAAGAGGCAACTGCAAAATCTCAAGCTTTACAAATTAAGACACTTCTAAAAACAATTACATTGGATTCATCTCCTTAGGAGGAAAATCCCTGCTGCTACTGCCAAGAACTTTTCTACAAACTGCAACGCCAAGTCTTGGCTCTTCTTCAAATTCTTGCCCTTTTCATCATGGCCAACTTCCCTTGTTAGCGCTTCTTTGGTGTAGCACTCTCTTTGCAGACAAAAGCCTCTTGCACCAGCCCACCAGAAGTTGCCATGCCCAACAGCCTATTTTCAAAGTGCCTTTCCTGCAGCTTCCACAAAGGGGAATGTTCAACTTCAAGGAACTGTCATCTAAAGCCTGTCATTTGATTCCTTTAAATTTGCCAGATTGAGGAGTTCTGTAAACAGATGGATTAAGTGACATAGATTTTTTTAAAATTTCAAATACTGCACTATGATTTACATACTTATTGCCATGGGAACATCTCAACAAAAGCCCTTATTTTCAAAGAAAAACAGCATTTCTTCACTAGGCTAAAGGTATTCAGCATTTCCAAAAATGGGGCACCAATTTTCATGTCTAAACAGGGGCTAATCTCATATATGGTTGTGAATTTTTATGTGCAATTCTGCTCTGAAAAACGATTTCATATAAAGATAACAGCTTTGAAAATAATCAGATCTGTTCTTTGTGTAAATTCAAGGCAATGTATCCCAGTTTTACAATACTATTTTCTCCCCTCAGGACAGTGGACTATTTTACATTCTTATGTCTTGAATGATCCAGGTACACCTCTGTAACCCCATGGGATTAAACATGTGTTACCACAGCGTTGTTTTTACAAGTCAGGTTTCAGAATAGCTCCACTTTGCTGCTACCTGCTATATTCAAAGAATAAAGGATGCTGTAAAATACTAAACTCCCAAGTTCAGGATCTAGAACATACACATGAATTAATTATTTTTAAATTTAGGTCCTTCAAATTTTAAGCAGGATTATTATTTGAAAATTATACTCTTCATACAAAAATTGTAACTTTATAATATTTACGTGTTATATAAAACATATCAAAAAATTTCAGCTCCCTCAGGAGTCAAGCTGTTTGCCAGAAGGATGTGTCTGGGTGCTGCATGCACCAACAAGCTCTGCAGCTGCCATTCCCTGTCCCAGGGGTTTTGCCTGCTTGTACTAAAAAAAATGTTTCAAAGACAGTATGTTCTTGAAAGTTTAATTTAAAAAAAGATTCAGCAGCCAGAGAGGAGAAACCGCTGTGGAGCACTAGCTAAGGAGGGTGCCCTGGCAGGTCTGGCACCGTGCGCTGGGCAGGACGCGCATCGCTGGAGCTGTGGCAGCTGCCTCCAGCTTGGTGGGTGTGAATATATGGGTGAGAGGCAGCTCGGGTGAGTGTGATGGGAAGAGAGATGAATTAGAAGGCTAGACAAAATTAATGGCAAACTGGGGTGCATGTAGAATACACCTGAAACCTTCATCTGTGTTGTTGCCATACAATAGAACATGACATAAACTGGTAATTTAGTCTTTCTGGCCACTGAGGCAGGTGTAGCATCTAGCTTTCCTTCCTTGCTTTCACTTGTACTTAATATAATGCCTTATTTTTATTTTTCTCTGTGTACAAGGCAGAGATTAATTCACAGATACATGCAGGATGTGATCCAAACCTGCAAGTAAGCCAATGGACTCTGCATTAGTAGTGCAAAAGCTAAAAGATTGAATTGTATTTATTGATGCTTAAATCACATATGAAACTATTTCAGCTCTTCATGAAATATGAAAGTATCATCCATTTTTCTTTCCAAATTGCTTTTCAGTGAGCAATGGGCTATGCTAGCTTCACTCTCACTAGGTATGTCTGACTTTGCCTCTTCCTATATAGGCAAAGTCCAGAAGCTGAATACCAGCAATCACATGCACTGCAAAGTAAAGAGGGAAACTAAAATTGTGGAGAGTTGAAAAAACATGAAAAAAAAAATCAACCAAAACACCGAAACCAAACCACCACCAAAACCAGAAAACCAAGTGGAAAAAAGCCCACCCCAAAAAGGGAAAGGGTCAAGAAAGTAACTTGGAAAGGATAAATTGAGTCTCGTGTGAAAAAGGGACTTCAAGAATCTCAAGGACAGAAGAAAAGAAACAGAAGGAGATTGAAAGGCACTCACTGTGCACAAACTGAGACAAAATCACTCAACACTGGAAACAAGAGCACTTCTCCCTCCCCAAATACAGGCAGCCCAAGACTTTCACTGAGCAGCACAAATTTCCCTGGGAAATTGTCCTGTTTTGAAAACCCACCTTCATCCCAGCGGCAGCTGCTGGCCCACTGGGGTCCACAGCCTGGATGTGGCAGGGTTTGCTCCCCCGCACCACAAAGCCCCAGCCCACGGCATCACCAACTATCTGGAAAAAGAAAAGGATATGATCACTTTCAAGCAGCTCCATGAAATTGAAGGGGACAACGTCTAAATGGTCCAAGACATAATTTCAACTTCTCTATACTTCCAACACATAGTAGAGTACAGGCTGCTCTGTCACTCATGGGAAAGGCTCTATCCAAATGACTCCTCTTGCTTTTCATGAACTTTTTTTGTGGAACTAGAAGGCTGTAAAAACAATGCTTCCAATGACGAGGCTCAAAAATGTCTTTACAGACAGGCTCTAACAGTGTGAGTCAGAATCTCTGTCCCATCATATAGAAAGACCCTGATAGAAAATTTCAGTTTGGGCAGGTGATCCACTCCTGCAGAGCAGGAGCACCAAGTCTAGATGAGTTTGTGTAATACAGATGTTACTGGCTTTATGTAATTTTACACCCTTTGTAAGTCAGCAGTACCACACTGGCATAAAGACAGGATAAACAAGTGCCAAATCAGACCTGAAATTTGTGGAAGTACTGATAACAGAGTTTGGAATTTTAAAGTACAAACCTCAGCAAATGTAAATAAGCTCTAATTATCCCATCAGAAAATGTCTGTTTGGATTGTCTTATGCATACAACATGCAGAAAATAAAGAAAAATACTGAAGACATACCGTGAAAGTTTTTCTTACATATGGGGCTCCAGGCATCAAGAGCTCATCAGCAGTCACAGGTCTCTTTAATACTGTGGAGGTACAGAAATGAATATTTAAATATCAACATTTCTCTGGAGTTTCTCCTAATAAATAAGATAGTGTTGTAATACAACATCTTTTTGGTCCCACTTCCCACACACACTTTCAGTTCTTGCAGACTTGTTTGAAAGTACTAAGAGAGCCAAGGCAAAGGCTGCAAAATAACTCTGACTATGAATGGTGACCTCTTTGGAAAATTACGGCATTTAGCCAACAGACTTTGCAATCAAATCCCCTAAACACTACCACAAAAATCAGAAGTGGCTGTTCCTGTGTCCAGTGTTGAAAGAAGTGACCAACCTTCCTGACATGGAGCAGCTTTTCTTCCCAGCTCACTGTGTGCTTTTAGGGTGCTCTCTGTTATTTCATCTGAGTTGGATTTAAATCACAGAATTAAGAAACAATCCTGTTTGAGTGAGGAATTATCTCAAGAGGTTTCTGCAATTGGAGGCACAGACCTGTAAGTCCTGTCTTATCCAGGGACAGACTAGGTGATCAATAGATGCCTGGGATTTTACATGAAAGGAAATACCACTAAGTTTCTGCAGGTCCCCGCTGCCTTGCTATGTAATGGGGTAATTTTCCTTTGAACGAAGTGAATTTAAAGTTCTGCCAAATCAAATCAATACCATCCTGTGTACCACTTTTTTATCTGTCTATAAATGCTTCACAAGACCGAAGACCACATAAAGATATATGCTGTTCACCCTATTTCCCTGCTTCACCCTTAAAATTATGGCTGTTTTTCTTCACTCTTCTTAGTGATAATTTTGATGTCATCTGTCTTTTCAGTCACAGGTGGGAGACAAAATTTCCCCCAGATGTTACTGGAAGACATTCTTGAGTTTCTTAATGACATTCATGGGAGCAAAGAGAATTCTAGCAGTCAAACCAGTACCTTTAAAATTTTTTTTATTTTCCCATGCATTTTGACAAACTGTCATTTAGCCAGTGTTACGCTTTGCAGAGAATGCCTGGTCAACATGAAAAACAGGAATGATTGTGCTCATTCAACAAGTCAGAATCAGGTAAATCATCCATGCAGGACTCCCTTATGTGCCTTCCTTCACTATACCTCCAGAATTTTTTGTTTTGTTTGATGACTATTTTCTACATGATTGATCATGTCATGACCTGGGTGTTTTTGAAGTGTTTGCCTGCAAGAGAGCTCGTCTGACAATAAATACACCTCTGCTTTGTGTTTATTAGCACGTAGTTCAGTGACACGCTCTGGGTCTGGCTAGGATGGAGCTATTTGTGAACAAAATCTCTTTATAGTCAGCAGAGGATTAAGAATTCCTCATAACATTTACATCTGACAGCCTTATTTTAACCTACATGAGCTGACATGTGGATTTGTACTTGTGCTATGGGAGAAACAACCCTACATTGCCAGTATTTGTAGAATTCCTAAAAGTCAGTCTGTTTATAAACCCACTGCTGTCTTCTTTCAAATCTGATTCTGTTAAACCTATTCAGAGTTTGAAAACTAGCCCTAAGGGAAAATTTCTTTTAAAAAATAAAAAAATTATGCTAGAGCAACATCAGCCTATTCTTTTTCTTCCATTGTTGTGTAATCGGCTGCATTAAAATAAACTTGTTCTCACTTCTCATGGGCTGACACTTCATATAAAATCAGAACCATAAATGAATGGAATAGTTGGCATACTTGAGATAACACACACAGTTACAGACAGCGCATGAATGCTGTTTCATCTGTTCCAAAAAACTTTCCAGGATGTAATTAATGTACTGGGGACAAAGAGCTCCCCATACAAAAGCCACCAGCATGTTTCTGGGAAGAATACCTGAGAAATATTCTGCCAAAACATGATACTGTGGCACTCCTCATATATAGGCAAGCCCCTTGCATTAGGAGTAAGTATATTGAAGGTGGTACAGAACACCCATCAGCAACACGGTCTCTGAGGACGCAATGACCACTGGAACTGACAGCATTTCCCAGGCTGGACAGCAGGACTGTGTAGGGGATTACTACTTCTGAGCATACAGTCCTACTGAGTTCTCCCAATTATTTTAATTCAGAGCTTCATACTGAATTCCCAGCAGAGCATAAGGAGAGGGAAGGCAATGAGCTAAAAGGAGAGAGAAGGAAAATATCCCTGTAACTATGCTTCCCTTTCCGATGGCCACTGCACAGCAGGAATGAAATGCACTTTAGTTCACTCATTTCTGAAGTAAATGGTCAAAATGTTTTGAACAGCATTTACCAAGTGCTTGAGGCACTCTCATAATCACTTCAAATGCCAGTATCCCTCCAAAAGCAAAGATTACACATATCCACAGAAGCCTTACCCCATTGTACAGTACTGCCTGTATCATCAGCAGACACTCAGTAAATTTGAAATAATAAGGAACTCAAAGGGCAGCAGGGCCCCTGCTTTGAAATTCAGGGCTGTTTCTGAGGGAAACAGAGAGGCTGAAACAATATCTATCTTGCTCTGTTTTCCCCTTCCCAGATGCACAGTAAGAAACAATTTTAAGTGAACTGTGGAAGAATGGGTGTGTTTAACCTTCCGGCATGAGATAGGAAATCCTTTCTAAAGGAAAATAAGCTTACACATTACTTTTACCTTCTGAAACAGACCAGTCTAAGACTTAAAACAAATAAAAATGTTCAAATGGTCTCTGACAGGCTGAAACAATGCTGCCTCGGGTTTTTTTAGAGGCTGGTGTTTTCTGAGTGGTGTTATTTCATAGCAGCTCAAGCAGACTCTGGATAGTTAAACTCTCCTCTGACTTGCCCCAAAGGAATGTCTAGGAGGAGATTTGAATCGGTTCAGAGCTTGGCAGTGAAGAGGCAAATCTAGGCCTCTGACTGCATGTCCTTCTAAGAGATAAACTGTAGCTCAAACCACAATTATGGACTTGACACAGAAAATACCGGAGGCAGACATCTGGCTTGTGTTCAACAGGACTTCAGGCTAGAAGATGATAATAGTTCCCTCTGGCCTACAAAGCCTGTGACACCGTGAATTTTTAATGTATTCTTGAAAACATAAGATTGGGTGATTCTAGGCATTCTTCACGTTGCCTTCTCCCCAAACAGATGTCTGCACCCTGGCTCCTGTGCATTGTAACCCATGCTGGTGCTCACCAGATTTGGGGTTGCAGAGCACGGGGGGACTGCTGCTGAGCGTGGGGCTACTGCTGAAGTACCCACTGCTGCCACAGCTGCTCATGCTGCTCCTCCGCACTGCCGACACGATCTTTATCTCCTTGGTGGGACTCACTATGAACAGAGACAAAATAAAGACAGAAAGGGAGCCGGTATCAGTTATCAAGCCATTTCCCTGGTTTTTTTCAAAAAACAACAACAAGCCATGTTTTCACTGTCAACACTGGGAATGGGTTAATGTGTCCTACATAGTTAAAAGAGTCACTGCATGAGAGTAATGCTGTAACTAAAAGCATGGCTAAACTGCTCCCATTGCAGTGTCTTCTAAGAGCCATTTCAAAATAGGGAACTAAGTTTTTCACTTTTCCTTTTGCTTCTTTCAGTTCTTACTAGATATTGCTTACAAGATAATGCTGCAGGACCCCTTCCCTTAACTTTTAATCTTCTTGAAAAAAAACTCCACATAGGAATGTATGACAAATAACTTTGAACTTGAGGGATTTAAACCTGTTCTGTTTGATCATGAACACCAAATTTAGATCTGCATCTGAAATGCTATTGATACAGATACAGAACACAGAGCTACACGTTTGGTAAACTGAGTGAATGGACAATCCCTATGAACTGGGACACATAATACCCAGCCCTGCTTTTTTTTTCCACCACTGAAACCCCTTGTCCAAAAAGAACCTTTTAATGTTCCATGGAGTCACTCTACATATAGCAGATGCATCACCTGAGAGAAAACTGGTGTGCTTTCTGTTGTCATGGTTCTGTTTGCGCAGGCAAAATGGGCTGTCATGGCTTTCTGGCATCAAGCGGGATTTCTCAGTGAGGAGCTCCATTAATCGCCGCCGCCGCCGGAAATTCATTCTGCACTGGTACAGCAAGTTGCTGTCCATAAAATGGTGCTTGTTGGACACTAGGAAAAGAAATGGATAGAAAGTCTAAGCCTGGTAGGACTGAAATTCAAGCCTACCCATCTGCAGCTTGTGCACTACAGGCCTTGCTGTAAGGAAGCAATGCTCAGAGCTCTACTCATCCCCTGTGCAGACTCAGAAAGAGGAGGAAGGTGGTCAGCTTCACACAGGTGGCTTCAATATACACTCTTTATAGCAACAATAGGAGTAGGAATTGTAGTGGTGAGTGCTGAGAGGAATCTTTTACACTACCTTGATTAATGATATACACTTCTTATTGTCAAGAAGAACTATAAGTACTTTACCTCTACGTGACAGGTTGCATAATGGGCCACCCCCACCATGCTTCCTCTGTATGCCCTTGCTGTTGCTGGTCACTACAGACCAGACTTAGCTCCTGATGTCAAGTTTTGTGTAAATTCATCAGTGTAGGGCGGCCCTGGGAGCTCTGTTCACCTACCTTGTTCAGAGCTACAGGGCAGCAAAGAATCAAGACCTGTGTATTTCCGGTCTTGTTCACCACAGACACTGTGTCCCAGACATTTCCTGCAGGCCACTTCCCCACTTCGCATGGATACACAAGGTTTGGGAACAGGCACCGGGCCAAAAATCATTTCTTACATAATGAACTAAAATCTTAATTGCAACCTGTTTTGACACTGAGAGCAAATCCCAGGCTGCTGTGTCTGAGCAAGAGTACCAAGCATACCCAGAGTGCAGCATTGCACAACATCTGCGATGCTGCATCGTAACAGCGATGAAAAACACAGCAGTTGAGTGGAGCTCTGTGCCAGGTCCTGAAAGTGCTCTGACTCGTGCAGGGCCTGATCACAGGAGAGCCCTCTGGAGTACTCCCTGCATTAGTACTGCAGCAGCTAAAATAGCTGCAGTAGATGTTTGGCAGCATTTTCTTCATCTTCACCCAGCTTCTGTGATCATGTTCCAAAGAAATAATTTCCTACAGTCGACCTTTTTGATGAAAATCCAGATTCTGGATTTACCTAGTTTATAAACGGCATTTCTTCCAATGCTGAATCATAAGAACTGGTGGGCTACAGATATTTATAACTGAAGTGTAAACAACAACACAGATATGCACTGCAGTCAGTCAAGTCTATGATTACGTGACTCAGTCACTTGGCCTCCTACTGCAGACACAGAACTTCTGCCTTGCTCTTAGTTCTGCCCAACACATGGGGCCCAAAAGCAGCAGAGTCCAAGGTACTACAAAATACCTAGACCCTGGAGCCCTGCTGGTCTGTTTTCCTTTCACTCTCATCCCCAACAGAGTCTTTCTTGCTCTCATCCCTTTTAACACCTCCCTCTGTCTCACATTGCTCTTTATGGACTCCACAGAACTACACCACACACATGACAACCTTCCAAAATAGGCTGCATTTAGACATAAACTGCTAGTGTGTCATTTGATGCTTGTGAGCTGAAGAAATAACCTCAAAGAGGAAAAAAAGTCCAGTCACCTTCTCCAGGGATGTCAAGTCACCCAGACAATAAGGAAGATCCCAGTCCAAGGCACTGTCTTCCATGTAGATGCAGGAACTGCCATATGAGGTGAGACCATCTTGCAAAGAAGCATGATCCTTGCCTGCCTGGGTCACTGGAAGAGGCCACTGTCTGTACAAACACACTTTTGCCTTTGGAACACAAGGAATAATCAGGACACGGGAACTTTTCGAACTGCACACACTTGTGCCCAAGCTGCCACACAGACCATCAGCCCCAGAGTCGTGCAGTGTAGGCTTAAGGCATCCCTTAGATTGCCTGGTTCTATTGAAGATCTTTGGAAAAGCCAGTGCCACTTGGCTTTTGTCTGCTTCAGTGTGGTGTCAAATCTGTTGTGTCCTCAGGGAAGCATCCTCCATGAGCAAAATGGCTTTGTTAAGTCCAGTTTAGCATTACAAGCAACTCGTCACTGTGTTCTGACATGTTAATTACTGCAGGCACACACTGCTGCTGTGCTCCCCATTTGGATACATACCATATCCAATACTATTCAACAACACTTCTCAAAAATCACTATAGAACGGAAGCAGAGGAGGAGAGATTTGGAGACTTGCCTACATCCCCAAAAGGATTTTTTAACAGACGCAGAGTTATTACGGAGGTGTTTGCAGCCACCAGTCTCATTTTAAGATCACTGACATAATAAGTAGAAGTAGTAGTATCTATCCATATCTTACCACATTACTAGAAAAACCTAATTTCAAGCCAAACAAACATTAATTTTTTTTTGAGGCCATCTCAAACTCAGTCTTAAAAAGGCAAGCTCTACTTTTTCAGCACTACTGCGATTTATGATTTTAAATTAAAGAGGGCTCCACAAATACTCCCTTGGAAGTAGAACTACTGTGGCCAACCATTGGCAATGTAAGAAATGTCAGTATGGCTTCTGAGTCAAGTTAAATATTATGACAGTACAGTTTTAAACCAAATTATTCTGTTGTTTGTCATTAACTGAAGTGCTCTGACAGTCTTCAGAAATTATGATAATCAGAGATAAACACACACTCATGCTGCAGACACTGTCAAGCACTCTGAAGTTCAAGAACTACTGACCATGAAACTAAATAATGTAAACATTTTTATGCCAAGATACTAAGCTTATTTTAGAATAACAATACTTGTTTTGACTGAAATATTGTAATATTTATATACTTAAAATAGTAATGCTTATGTTTTCTGTTGAAGTAATTAATCTCTGCTGTAACTAGTTCAGTCCAGAGAAGGGTAAACTTTTATACAATAAATGAGTGCAAGTGGACAAGGTAAGACCAATGACTGTGCATTGGAGAATATTTGTATATGATTTACACAACAAAGGGTTTGCAGGCAAAATGCTTATGACAAGTATCATCAGTAAAGAATCTGGAGTGCTCCTTGACTTCCACAGTTTAATTCCTCATTTCTATGCAGAGTTCACACTTCATGGGAGAGTGACAGAGTAACAGCATGTATATGCATCCTCAGTTTGAGCAAATCATGTGTTTGTAGCATCATGTAATTTTTTACATATTTAAAAAGAAGCAAAAAATATAAACAGGAGTAGTATAGCTCAGACTGCCTTCTTGTGCATACATCATCGAATAAATTCTCTCACCAAAATTATTACTGTGCCTCATGGGGCTTTTTCTTTTTTTTAATCATCCTATTTGTGCTCTGTAATGAAATGTCCAGGCTGTGACTCTGCCTAAGGATGAGTGTATCTGGAAGGGTGTGGAAAAAGGGATTTTCAGACTACAGGTCAGAATGAAGAGGTTGAGGACGGGAGGCAGACATTGGTACTGGCTGCTTCTGAAAGCACTCCTCAGGTGCAGTGGCTGACTTTCAGCAAGAGCCAGAAGCTTCATTTGCCCTTTTCCTTGGTAAATCACAACAATGTGAATGCTAGATGCAGAGCACACACGGAAGGTTGGTTTTGATATATTTAGTAGCTGTCAGGTGAGAGGTACAGGTGCAGGCACGGCTGCTCAGCTCAACAGCTGTAGCATCCCACATTTTGCTGTAAGCAGCAGAGAGAAGTGGGTGTGAAAAGCTTTTCCAAACTAGTGGCAGAATGCTGAGAGGGTTGCACAGACTTGCCCAGGAGGGGTTTGTTTAAAGGTAATTTAGAGGTTGTTACCTCTGAGTGTTGCCTCAGAGGCAGCAGCAGATAAACTTGTGGCAGCTGACAAGGCTCTTGCTCCAGGTATCTGTGCCTCTCACGGAAGTTGCTGTCCCAGATTGATGTTACTACTCCTGAATTAGTTCACTGCTCTTCACAGTGCAGCACAGAAAAGCAAACTGGCACCCATTTCAGTTTGTGTTAAACAGGCCATAGCTGACGAGTATCAGGACCTGTATTTGTACATTATGAGGGAGATGCAAAGAGCAACGTTGGGTGACTTCATGTTTCTCATTCCAATTTAATTCACTGGTGTTCATGTGGCAACATGTTCATGTTACAATCTGCACCTTATATAACAAAGAAATGTAGCAAAGAGAGTGAAGTAAAAATATGGTGACTGGCACCTCCAGAACCGTACAAGTACACAGGAGCAGTTTTAGTCCTGAAGAGAAAGGTACCAATTTAATGCACACTTATCAATGTCAAACTTTGGAGGTAGGGTCACAACCCACCAGTCCAATCTCTCACATACATAGGCCACAAAATTTCTCCCAGAATTTAAAAAATCTCTTAATCTTACAAAAAACGTAGTTTACTTGCACTTTAAAGCTTGTATTGAACACTTCACTCTTCCCCTTATGAGCTATTCAAGCATTCAGTCACCTACCCTGCCAGACAATAAATGAAACTCAAACCTGAGTTTGTTTAACTTTAGCAGCTAATCCCTGGATTTTGTCACACCTTCATCAGAAAGTTACGTAAGATCTGGTAAAAAATCTTTGCAAAGAAGTCTGTAAAGAGATCAAGCCAAGTCTCAAATGTATCTATCAACCAAACAAATAATACTCCTTAAATTCTGACCTTTTTTAGCCCTCCTCGAGACCTCTTCAAAATTTCATTATCTTTCCTAAAAATCCACTTCTCAGAACTGCATGCCTGCAATTACAACCTCACTCCCCTTCTCTTACTTGCTATAGTCCTTTTTGTACATCTCAGGCTCACAGTTACTACTGCACTGTACTGCACAAATAGAATAAAATGGGAATAATTTGTGCCTTGCATACCCTCCTTTCCGTGCACAGTGTTCCTCACAGTAATGAGCAGAGCCTGCATTCTCATTTCCTGGATGTACTCCCTTCTAGTTATACCACCAGTTATTAAAAAAAAAAAAAAAATCTTTTTGGGGTAATGACCATTTAATTAATAGAGTTCAGTTATTTGTTCACCATCTCATCTGTCCCTAGAGTTTTCAAATGTCATTGGCAAGAGTTCTATCTGATCATTCACCATTTACATTACTGTTAAGAAGAGAAAAATCGGAATATTTATTTGTGATTTTCTCTGATGGGGAGCACTTAATGTTGCAACTTGGTGCTTCTCCTGCCTGGCTGCTTCACAGCTTCTGTTCAGATACATAAAATATAAATAGTAACATCCATGCAAATCTTCTTTCAGCTTCTGATTCTGACATAAAATCCCAGGATCTGCATGGAGCTCAAACAGCCCTTTCCACTTTTTCAAGGAGGCTGATGCACAGCATAGATAGAAATATTAGCTTTACACTGATTTCATAGAACCGAGGAAGCTTTAGAAAGTACAAAAGCCTATTTTAATAAATGGTATGACTCATGCCTTAAAAATCAGGCCATTTTCATTACTGGCTTTTCCCCCAGATCCCTCCCACCACTTCAATTCCCCATGATTTTTAGTGCTGATAATCTGTGTATATCTCCACCGTGGTGATTAATGCTTTCTACCAGCTGAAAGCTGCAGTCCCCAGTAGGCCACATCCAGTGATGCAGTCCAGCTGCTCTGCACGTCCCCAGGAATGCTGTCACCAAGCAAGCTCGTGGCTGGAGCCAGGGAACGGCTGTTCCATGTTGAGGGAGCAGTGGGAAGGAGATCAAAGTTCCCCGCGGAGCCAGATGAGCAGCTTTTCTCAGGAGACCAGAGGACACATTGAAGTGTGTGCTTGTTTGTTTGTGTGAGTGTGCTTGTGCTGGGGTTAAGAGGAAGAGGTTATAAAACATGAGCAGGGTGCATGGATTTTTCAGCATGGTTATGTCATATCTTTCTCCACTTAAAGACAAAAGCAGCACTGAACTCTTTCCAGTGGTGCACAACACATTTATTTCCAAGCCTTTCACTGCACAAGGCAGCAGCTCGAGTCTATTTAAAGTACACTTCATCTTTTTAATGAGGTAGTTTCCTCTATGAAAATGATGTGAAATGCAGTTCGAAGTTGGAGAATATCATTCTAGACCTTCACTATTACTGACTGCAATAGTCTGTGCTTTCATATAGCAAGTCACAGATGACCATACCAATTTTGACCTCTGCAGTGGCAGGATATTACCCCAAAAAAGTAGACAACATACTGGAAACAAATGCAGGATGATGAGACATATACTGACAGGCTGCAGGGGCTGACAGGGGGCTGATGGGTTATCTGAAGGAGAGCACAGCCCAAGCTGCTTCTACCAGCACCCACAGTGTGCTTAGGAAAGGGTCTGGCTCCCACTCCATATCATTTTGCTTTCTCGCTCCCCTCTCCAAAGCAGAACCAGTGTTTAAAAGTGAAGGAAACAAATCAACACTATAAAATACTTGTCCCTTAAAAAAACGCCTCTCTCCATGGATAGCACACAGCTTGCTGAGCCTGCCTCCTCTGTGCCTCAGGCCTTTGGCCAGCCCAGTTTTGGTCCCTTGCCAGAGAAACGGTGGAACTGTGTGCCCACTTTGGCTTTCAGAGAGAAATGGTGAGTCCGTGGGCTTGGCAAACCGTGACCAGCTGCTGAGACCTG
Organism: Atrichornis clamosus; assembly: GCA_013400975.1. Classification (NCBI taxonomy): domain Eukaryota; kingdom Metazoa; phylum Chordata; class Aves; order Passeriformes; family Menuridae; genus Atrichornis; species Atrichornis clamosus. The sequence goes on from WBMZ01008439.1 coordinate 65,824, forward strand.
CACAGGGCAGATGCGCAGAGTTTGGCCAGTCCTCACCCCCACACCACCCACCTCTGCCACATGACTCTGCCACTCCTACACTGTCCGTCTTCCACTCCTGCCTTGCACTGACACACGTGTGGCTGGAGAGTAACTGGCACTTTATTTATTCAGCACTGGACAATGCTTTTCCCACTCCTCTCAAAGCCTTCCTGTTTTTCTGCTAATCTGGCACTGAAAATGCATTTTAATAATGGCACCTATTCAGATTAGTTTCCTTTTACACATTGATGAATTCCACCTGCTTGGATCTCCCACAAATGCAGGGAGAGAGACTACAGATGTTCAGTGAGCACAGGGCCCTGCATTTCAGGTCTTGGACTCCCTGCATTGTATAAACACAACATTTGCATTTCCACCTTTTATGAATGTTTATATGCTACACAGACTGTAGATAAGCCCACCTGTGAATGTATTCAACCATCACGTTAAACTCTCAGCAGTGCAGCTGTACTAAATTGTTGGGGTTTTTTTTAATTTGGATTACAAGGAATTCACTTTGAACAGATAGTGGAACTAAGCTTGAGCGGTGCTTCTTTTCACTGATCCTCTCATATAAAACTGCAAGGCAGATCCTGGCCCTGAAACACAAAATCCAGAGAGCTGTTTCAGCTCATCCTACTAAGGGTAAAGCCAGTAAGAATGTCCATAAATAAATAGGTCCTGGAACTGTACGTAGGCACAAGAAAAAAAAAAAAACTATGCTATAACTAGGGCTTTCTGAGCTAAACCTAGGGTTTTCTGAGCTGTTTCAATGAATTGTGGTATATTCATGCAGTGCAAAAAAAGTCTAGACAACTTTTATACTGTCTTTCAAGCATCAGGTTACAACAGAAAACTGTCAAAAGTTCCTTGGGAACTGAAATTCAAAGTATCCTGTTCTTATTAAAGTGGTACGTTCTGATCAGTGCATTAACGTATTATTTCTGCAGCCTTAAAATAGATATGTAGATAAGTGTTTCTATATACATTTTGTCTTTCCAGTCAGTTTGCCATCTATTTGCAGTCTATTTTCAAATACACGATTTACTCTAGCATGAAAAGCCAGTGTTGAATCACACACATTTCAGCAGTCTTTTTGGTTTGTATATGAGGATTTATCGTCTTTAATTTAGCAAGTTTACAGAACATAGCCAACTGCTTTTCTTTGCTTCCAAATAAAGTATGGAAAGTACAGTCTGTGGCAAGGGAAGCAGAAGATGAAAAAGCCCATCTGGGTATCTCTTTTTTTTTTTTGTTGCAGCTGTTAAAAACTGAAACCCATTCTCTGTCAGAGAAATAGAATTCAATAGTTAATATGAAAAGAATTTTTCATATGTTATTTACATAAAGCATAGAGCATGTGGCTCTTTCAAAAACCAAATCCATTCCTGCTGTAGATAAAGACAACTGCAAGAACAGCACAATGAGAAGCCGACAGACTAAGAAGCTGGGAGTTTATACAATTACATGCAAAGTTCTTATTCTTTGACTTTTTAAAAGGGCAAAATCATGAAAAATAGGTAAAGTGGTCTCCAGATTTAGCGTAAGCAGCTGAATTACCGTGGGTGAGGTTACTGTTCTTACATACGGAAACTGCCAGGGAAGAACTGCCACACAAACAACCAAATGCTTCCGCCTGGCATGGGCACAGGGGAACCTGGGCTTGTAACAAAAACAAAGTGGTGTTGCAGGACATCAAAGACTAAGTGAAGGCTTGTGTTTTACTGAGATAAATCAAGGCATCATCTGTAAAAATGTGATGTTTTATAATTTTTAGCATAAGGAAAGCTTGGATATATCCAACAGCTGATGTGATCCAGGTTTTAGCTCAACTACAAAAATTGTATTAAAAATATATGGGTTAATTTTGGAGGAGAAAGCCTATGATCAATTAAGTTAAGGATTTTTTATATGGTTCATTGATACTTATAAATTGTTACCTGCAGTTGATATTTCCAAGAAAGATGTTCCAAAGGGGAATCTTGAATTACAGACAAAATGTGTATTTCACATATATGGCAAGTTTTCACTTACAAAGTATGAAATATCAGCTAATCATAAGCAGTTGGACATCTAAGGCAAGTATAACAGCACATACTTCATTATTTACAGTGATTTTAGAAGAGAGGGAAAGCTTTTCAACAAAAGGAAGAGAAATAATACTTTGTTAGGTATTTTATCTCCTTCCACAATTATAACAAACTTTCAACTGCATTATGTGTATCGATGCTTAAAAATAAATGCACTGATCAGCTTCACAAAGTAAATTCTGCTGTATAAAGGTCCAGAGTCCTTGCAAAGAATAGGGAAAATTAACTGTATGTGTAAGACTTTTCTGCAGAGACAGAGACATAGCATGTGTCAACATTTGGTGCTCTCAGTAAGTCACTACAAAATGTTTTCATCTCTGAAAGTAATTTGTACAGTAGAGTTTGCTGATAAAACATTAACTCTTGAGAGAAGATAAGCACCTGCTTCTTTGCTAAGCCAGCGGAATATGTGTCTACCTTGAACACACCATATCTGGTCAAGTGCAATTATCTCAATAAAACTTTTAAAAGTTGAAAGGTATTTTATAGGAGGGTGGAGGTGGAAGATACTGATATCATGCCTAAGATATTCTTACCATATATTTATTACCATTATAAAATCCTAGCACTGACAAGTTCACCACTAAACCCTGTCCCTTTGTGTCACATCTACATGTATTTTAAATACCTCTAGGGATGGTGATTTCACCACTTCCCTGGGCACCCTGCTGCAGTGCTTGACAACACTTTCAGTGAAGAAATTTTTCATAATATCCAACCTAAAGTTGCACTAGTGCAACCTGATGCTTTCTCCTCTTGTCCTGTCACTTGTTATCTGGGAGAAGAAACCAATCTTCCCCTGGCTACAGCCTCCTTTCAGGGAGTTGTAGAGAGTGATATGGTTCCCCCTGAGCCTCCTTTTCTCCAGGCTAAACACCCCCAGCTCCTTCAGCTGCTCTCATCAGACCTGTGCTCCAGCCCCTTCACCCGCTCCATTGCCCTTCTCTGGACTTCCTCCAGTTGCTCAATGTCCTTTCTGTAGTGAGAGGCCCAGAACTCAACCAGGATTTGAGGTGTGGCCTCACCAGTGCTTAGTACAGGGGTACAATCACTGCCCTGGTCCTGCTGGTGACACTACTTCTGAAACAGGCCAGGATGTCATTGGCCTTCTTGGCCATTTGGGCTCACAGTTGGCTCATATTCAGCTGCTGTCAACCAGCCCTCCCAGCTCCTTTTCCAACAGGCACCTTTCCAGCCACTCACCTCTAAGTCGGGAGTGTTGCATGGGGCTCCTTGTATGGGGTCGTTATGACCCAAGTGCAGGACTTGGCCTTGTACCTCACACCATTGGCCTCAGCCCATTGATCCAGCCTGTCCAGATCCCTCTGCAGAGCCCTCCTACCCTCTGGCAGATCAACACTCCCAACCAACTCACTGTCATCCACAGAGACAAGGCTGCCCTTGATCCCTTGATAAAGATCCCCTCAATAAAGATATTAAAGAGGACTGGCCCCAATACTGAGCCCTGGACCCAATACTGAGCCCTGGGGAACACTCAGGCCTGTCTATCCAGCCAATTTTCTACCCTGTGAAGAGTGTACCCATCCATACCATGGGAATACAGTTTATACAGGAAAATGCCATAGGAAACAGTGCAAAGGCTTTACTGAAGTCTAGGCAGACCGTGTGTTTCAAAGAGGACAGCTGCTAGCCAGTCATCTCCAAAAGAGACTCTTCCACCCCTCAATCACTCAGGAAAGTGAAGACTTTTGAGAACTCATCACACCTATTCTGCTGCTGGTCTGGGTTTGGGAATCTGCATCCCAACTCCCTGGAGCAGAGTGGACAACCATGCAAAACACTTCATGCTGAACCATGCTGTGGTCACTGCTCAGGGAAGGTGCTGAAGGGATGTCAGGGAACAAATTACACCAAGCACATGGACAGGAAGGTCAGCAACAGCTTGAGGAAACCACAACAACAAAAGAGACAGAATGTGATCTGGCAGGAGATGAGTTCTGCTGCTCAGGCCTCCATTTCTCACAGGCCCAACATGTGGCACACGCCATACCGTCTGTGGTACAAGGCAATCACCACGTGTTTAGACTCTACAATATATTGAAAACTTTTCATATATGTGCTATGGTTTGGTTGCTGCCATGGGGGAAACGCAAGTATTCATCTTGCAAGATGTAGGTGCTGTCCTAAGAAGGCATTGGTTTCTTTTAACAGTATTAACCAGGTTTTAAAATTTAAAGTATTTATCACTGGCGATTCTAGACCTTAAAAATTTCTGCAAGGCAACCCCTAAGCTTTCATACCCAACGAGTCCTTGAAGGAGGACAAGGGCACTCAGACTGTACATCAGTGGTGCTCTGCTGCTGGGGTTGCAGGTGCAGGGTAAGTTCGGCAGCAAGTGCCATAAGCAAGTAGGAGCCAAAAATTATTCCAGAAAGAGCTGTGTGAATACCCTCTTTCATCCTCGGACATCTCAGCATCTCTGTTTTCCAGTCTGAGAAAGGGCTGTGACGATGTGTGAATGCTCACACTGTCCTCTGCCAGCCCCAGACCATCCTCGCTTTGGTCTGATCTACCTGGGAGCTGGCAGAGAACTTGCTTCTTCTCTTGCTGCACGGGAATTTTGACCACAGTAGCTAATCTGTCCCAACATTTCCATATGAAGAACTAAGAAAGATCCAGTCTACTGGAGGAAAGTTTTATCTATTAATATTACCAAGCTCTACATACCTCATCATAATAGAAATGGGCTTTTCTACAGCTGAGAAACTGGTTCAGTGAACGTTTTGTCCCTGCCCTTATTGTATGAGCATCACCAAGTTTATAATTATTTCCACAATCTTTATTCCTGTATTCTGGATGATGGCCAACAGTGTTCACAAATGCAGAGTAAGTACTGGCAATTACAATCCCAACACAAGCCTTTACGAAATGTACAGTGCATTCCCTGCTACTTACGCAGGTTTTATTCCATATTACCTGGTGGTACCACTTCATAGGAAAGGGAATCTGGGTCCTATTTGTGAAAATGGTGGTTTGTGGGTTACACAGAATCACAGAATAATCTGACTTGGAAGGGACCCACAAGAATCATCTTCTCCAACTCTTAAGCGAATGGCCCCTATGGGGATCAAACCCACAACCTGGGCATTACTAGCACCAGGCTCTAACCAACAGAGCTAATCTCAGTGATTTGTGTGGGCCAGTGAGATTTTTGAAGGAAGAAATTCAGTACTTAAATCACATTTCATCATTTTCATGTATGGTAAGGGGAATATGTACAGTTACATATGTCTGAACAGATCAAGAAGATTATTTTAAAACGGAAACATTTGATGCTTTTACAGCATTTATACAACTCCCCTTAAACCACTGTCTTCCTTTTTAAAATTAGCATCAGTGCTTGTTTCCTGTGTGAAAATTGGTTTATGTCTGACCAATTAAAGTGAAGAAAAATGTGTCAGGAAGCCATTTTGAATACAGTGCCTCAGCTGCAGAATAGAGCTTCTCTGAGCAATTGAAATTAAAGTATCAGTAAAAATAAACTGTATAATTGAGTTGTGGCTGGAAAATTACTACTGAGATTGACTTGATGTAACTATTTCTATTACTTTCCATTGCATTAGGTAGGGTAATAAATACTTCATAAGAATAATACAGCAAGCTTTATTTTATTCCATATTGTGGATATCAAACAATTCTGCTAGCAAAAGATTGCCTTTAGGACAGGAGATGTTTTATTCTCCACTCCTGTGCAGTCAAGAGTCTTTCTGTTGGTTCTGCCAACAAGGATGCCAATTAGTGTCAAGGACTATTTTGGTACTACTGATGAGAGACAAAACAAAGCAAGCACAGTATGGTGAAATCAATTTACTGTATTAAGACACAGAAAAATATCTTTTGTTTTTAAATTGGATTTAGAACTCGGTAAGATGGGTGGGAGGGTGTTGGGGAGAGAATACCACTCCTGATGTTTTACAGTTTATATCCCTAATTCTGTACTGGGAGTTGTCATTTCAAGCTCCCTTCTTAAAGGAAGCCAGCATTATACAAACCTTCGAAGTGCAAAGAGTGTATCCGGTTGCTAAGATGAACCCCAAACCAACTCTGTGTTAATTCTGCTAGTACTTTCATCAATATTCCTAACACTACCTAGACAAATTGTTGCAGTGAAATGAACAAAATATACTGTTTACAGGGGTATGCACAAAGCATGTCCACTCATAAAGATAAATCTCAAGGACATAATTCAGTTTTACTTTTCTTCCAGCTTCCCCATCAGGTCAGTGTGAAATCCCCACTGAGTTACCTTTATCTCAATAAAAGCTGAGTGAGGAAGACGACAGTGCCCTGGAGCGATGACCAGGTACTGACAAGTGAGAAGGCCAGTTCCTTGTCAATCATCCAATTCCCAGTGCCCCGTCTCTACCACGAGTTTCAGATCTCTTCCTAACTAAGGGTTAGAAGGGTTCTTTGCACGTGCTCTTGACTACTAGAAGAGGATGGGCAGGGGACGATAAATCTGCAGAATTCGCCAGGGCACTCCACAGAGGTGAGCAGGGCCAGTGTCACTCAGGAACGTCCCCTGAAACCTGGCTTGTCAGGAGCAAAATAATTTCTCTGCCAACGTGCCCTGCTGAACATTTGCGTTAATGAAACAATGGTTGATCTACAATAAAAGCCACATCCTGACCTTCTTAGCTCTGTAAAGATTTCAGCAGCAAAGTAAACCCAGCTTTGCACCATATGTCAAGTCCTGACTTTATCTCCTCTACAAAAACATCTGTATCAGCATAAATCTCACTTCTCTCAATTTTTTTCTTTTTTCATAAGCAAAGTTTACCACATATGTAATATTCAGAAAATGCTCAGGTAAAAATAGGAATGAAATCATTGCTGCTATAACGAGGAGGGGTGGCATACTTTTCCTGTCCATCAAGCTCCAAGCAGCTGGCACCTTATAAATCATAGGAAGCACAGGAGTAACTATAGAACTGGAAGCTGATTACCACAAACATTCAGAAGCAGCTCCTAGGAATTGCAAGTTAATTTGAACATGATTACAACCACGACAGAACTGTGCAGGTCACTTATATGCCCATTTGTCTCAATTAAAACTAAGTTTTCCCACGAACTAACTAGCAACCTAGTCAATCCAGCACCTTATAACAACCTGCTAATATGATCAATTATTTGTTCTCTGTCAGAATCAGGGTTGATGTAACACTCGTACCACCAGGATCTAATTACTTTCCCGCTGTGCACCAAGTCATGTAGGCAACAGCTTCTGCCAGCTTGCTGTCATCTCCTGGCACCCCTTCGTCGCTCCCAGAGGCACTGCAAGACGTCTATGGTGGGAAATGCCGGCTCACAGAAGGGCAACTTGCACTGAGAGCAGATGATGACAACGTGAAAATGGGGTTTAGTGCCAGGAGTTCATTTGTTCACCCTCAGGGCAGTACAGAGAGAAAACTGTCCCCTCCACCCTTAACCAAAGGAGCTTCTTGGTGAAGGTGCATCCACCAGACACGTTATGCTGGACCATCAAGAAATACTGATTCCTGTCTCAAAGTACAGGACAAATATACCACCAGGACAAATACAGTAACACTTCAACCAAAACTGGTATCCTCTTTCTTTCACAAAAGAAACACTAAAACAACTCTGCCACATGAACATGATGGAAAGTTGCTTTTCTGGCACCAGACTGTACTCTGCTCCTCTCTTCAAGTAGAGAGATACATAGAACCGGAAATTTTTATTCTGAATACTGAATTTAGCTTATTTATAGTTGTAATCCCTATTTCATCCATACAAATCTATTTACCTCAATTATGCATATTGAAGACAGCAAGTTCAACAAGTTAATTACCACAAGTGTAGGAGCGCTGATTTTCATCTACATCATGTTATTATACAATTTCAAAGTCCATCTGTATTCTGCATTTGAGGAAGAATTTTCAGAACTAATACAACGAGTTTTTGAAAAAGCCATTCTTTTACTAAAGAAAGTTACTTATACTCCCCTCTGAAATCATTTAGAACTTAAACATACTATGATCAAGAAGACAAAGGTCTGTCCACGTGATTTGACCTGAAGAAAGTGCTACAATAAGCGTGGTTTTACTACTTGGCAGTAAATTTCTCACCATGCTGTATAATCCCGTGCTCCAAGAGCCTGCGGCCAAGCTGCTCTGCTTCAGTCCGTGTCGTGGCCTCTCCCTCCTGGATCAGCCAGTCAATGAATTCCGAAGCTACAAAGGTCCGTTCGTACTTGACTCCTTCCTCTTCCCTGGCTTGCAGAAGGGTATTTTCAGAACTCATCAGCCTGGTATGGGGCAGGAAAAAATTGGTAGGGAAAATGGTTCTTCAGAAAAACAATTCCAGACCTATTCTGACAAATCTCATTGATGAATCTCATCATGAGATGTCCCTAAATCTCCTAGCAATTGGCGTGTACATAGCTGAAGGATACTAATAAAATCCTTCTCTATTCAAGTTATCTATGCAAATGACACACTACTAAAAAAAAAAGAAAGAAGCCTCAATATTTTGTTAACGCAAAAATCAATTTGGAAGTTTGAAAGAGAAGACAATTTGAAAGAAGAAATAATTTCATTTTAATACAGAATTCCACTTTTTAGGGGGCAAACTGAGCACCATAGCATCCTTAGTTACCAGTTTCATTTCTTTCATAATTATTTTACTTATTATAGGCTAACAATAGGACTAGTGGTAAGATTTTCAGAGTAACAGTTCAGGAATGGAAGAGTTATTTTTTCCATGTAAGACTAATAGGTCCCCTCCCTTCACCAACTATTTTGAAATTAAGGGCACAACTGAACTACAACAGGCATATTCTGGAAGTGCTTCATCTTTGCCCTTCTGACAAAGGAATTGAAATACGTGTAAATCCATACATGAGCCATCTGCTTCTTAAACTGCCAGCATGTTCAGAGATTATGGAAAATAACTTCACCTCCTTCGGGAAGCATCATAAAAATCTGTGCCATAGGAACACAGAGAGAAGTTTAATTTGAAATTACAGTGAAGAGGTTTGACAGGATCCAGTCTCTGTTATTTCACCAGAAAGATTTCTTCTCTCGGCTTTAACAAGCACTAACCTGAAGCCTGAACTACCTGGATCTGACCACCAGGTAGCAGATCATCAAACCAGGCAAAGGCTGCTCAGCCACAGCTATATGTCAGTGGCAGCACAATGAACTGCACTTTTAGATGTTGGTGTGTCATTGCCAGCACCTCTGAGCTGCATAAGAACTAAGAAAGTCAAAATTAGCTGAAGTCAGGGATGAGCTCAAAAGCAAGAGCATGAGACACAGGAGACAAGGTATTGACTCTGGAACTCTTGAAGACTTTATTCTTTTTTAATACTTTAATTTACAAGCATCTCATCCCACAGCATTTTGTCCCACATGAACCACATCTAATACAGACCTAACAAGTTCCCAGGGACTATCTTTGAATGTGTCTCACTGATCAGACTTTTTCTCCCCCAACAAAAAAAGCAAAGACAAAGCTTGTGTCTTTTTGTACCATCTGCTGCATGGTTACTCAGAACTGGTTACCCAGGCTCTGCAAGCACCAAATAAAAATTTTTAGGATTACATTAACTGTTCTTTGATGAGGCTATAATTAGTTGACCAGCTCATTGGAGTCACAGATAGAAAGGTCCTTGAAAAGGCACTGCTAATTGTTAGATTTTTACAGTGACACAAAAGAAATCTGGAAAAATATCAAGTGGAAAAACACTCAGTTTGACATTTCACACCCTTCTGCATGTGCCCAGAATAGAACTGCAAAGGATTCGGACTTGTGAACAAACAGACATGACAAATTGCCAGTTTAAGAAACCCAGACACAGGAATCCATGGACTTACATCACTTACTGAAGTAAATCCATGGCTGTCAACAAAGCTGTACCAATTTACATCAATCAAAAACCTGGCCTTTCATTAGCCAGAACTGGAAACTGTCTCTTCCATTTTCTCCTTGTTTCAAAAACACATGAGGCTATTAATGTCAAAACATATTATTTGCTAAAACTGGTGCTACCCTGCATTAAAGGAATGTATTTAGCCAAACAATGAAATTTAAACTCCTTTTCAAAAGAAATCTTTAATCTTGTTTTATAAAGATAACTGCACCAGAGGATAAATGCAACTTAACCACTGATGAGTTAAACTGAAAGTGATTCAAAGAATGCAGTCTCAAAATCACTGGAAAAATTTCCTGAAATTAAAACCATAAATCTGCACTTCTTTCACTGTGAAATCTGTTGGAAAATCTCAGTTGATATCAGCTTCATGAAATGACTTATAGTGCCTAAATACAACTGCACTAGAAACAACAATCTTGTGTGCCTGACCAAACTCTACTGAGAATTGCAAACATCATAAAAAGATGCCTGCACAACTACATTATTTTTTAAAGCTATGAAAGGTCTGTGATGGATTTATGTAAGATTTGCAGGGAGAGTTTTGTTGAACAGAAAATATGTTTACCTCATTCAATCTATCTGGTCAGTCCTGTAGAGCTCGAAAGCTGATACTAACCTTAAACCTGATAAAATATTCAACAATTTCAGACAAGACTGTAAGAAATCCAGTAGGTTTCATCTCTAGTTATAAACTTAAATGTTAGAACATGTTCACAGAAAGCATTACTGAAGTCTGCAATGATGTGCAGGGAATCTGAATTGATTCATGATTTTCAGTGCAAATGAAGGGAGAATACAATCAGAGACTGATTTTAAATCTTCCAGTCCCACAGGTATAGCCATCAAAGGTGCTCGCAGCAGGTGAAGGAGGTAATGACACAAGAAAGGAGAGCCCAGGTTACGAGGAGCTTTGTGGTCATGTAGAAGAGAGACAGGAAAGGGAGCTCCTCAGCAGAGGGACAATCCTAACGTTCCCATGTCCTAGGGCAGAGAACAAGGCATCTACCCAGAACAGCTGTCTGAATGCAGGGCACCTCCTAAGGCATCCGTTCCTCTCCCCATGCAACAACCTGCTGCTCCTCCTGAAGTATTTTGTTCGTTTTACCATTGAGGGTACAAATCTACACGGACTGGTGATGGGTAAAATGTCTGCAATTTTGGCAAGTACAAACTACACTGGCTTCTGACCACAGTGGTACTCCAGCCCTAATGCAGAGAGAGGAAAAGAGCTGGAAATAGTATTATAATATCTTAAATTAGCAAAGCCTGATGAAGATCAGCAAACTCTACAAAATTAGACATGGATTTTCAAAATGTTTTGGATTTGGATAGATTTCCTTTGGCATAGTTGCATTTCTCTTGCAATTAGGCCTATAGGCATTTTGTTAAACAAGTTGAATATACTGGCAAGTGACTTCATGTGTGTGCATGAATACTTTTCTCCAGTTGTTGCCATTCAGTAATTATTTTAATTGCACAGAATTAATATTTTCTTTCTCAGCACTATCAGCAAACTGATACAATAGATACATTACACAATCATACATTTAATTGCAGAACGCTTTCTGTCATAATCTGATTTTCAGCATTAGATTTTGAGTTTAAAATGTATCCAATGAAACTGTGAAGGTGTTGCTTATAAAGGTGCATGGACAGGGGAGCTAACAAAATCTGAAATCTCTGCACACTGGATTTGCTAAAATAAACAAAGTGAAGCCCAGATAGCCCAGCTATGCTTTCTTATCCCTCATTAATATAAAATATCTCAAATGATCCATGGAAAATTTTGACTAGCTTTGACTGTCACATACTGGTTCTGAAATGCCAGGTATTTTTAGTTTATACTATATTTAGCACTCAGGGCTGGTTTTAAAAGTTTCTGAACCCTTCAGATACGTTGCCTAGGAGCAACCTCACATGAAGTGGCACTTGTATTCAAACACAGGTGCTGCTTTTGGCATTATCTCCTTTTGCACGATGAGAACAATCTCTACAGTTACCAGTATTTTTTTTGTGTTGGACAAACTGGACAACAGACATTGGTTTGGGGATAGTTCTCCATTCAGAGAAAAGGTGATGGAAGCATACATTGGTAGAAGAGAATTCTTTCTACCATGGCTCCCTTCATGCACAGGACTGGCATCAGCCTCACGAACAAAAAAATTACTTTTCTTATGGAATATTAAAATTGAAACAAAAAGCTTTTCAGAGTATGGGTCAGGCTTGCAGGCACTGCATGTTAATGAGTCTAAGAGCAAATGATGTGCTTAGTAAGGCACAGTAGACTTTGAAAGTGTCTGACTCAATTCATCAGTGCATAGAATGCAGGAATTTTTTCCAGTGGCGCACTTTCTTATGTCTTACACAATTTATTATATTTTTACTTTAAATAGTCACAGTGACTGTACCTCAGGGCATTTTTTATGATGGGTGCAACAAAAGGAGTGGCATTTACAATTATTTGTTTATATTTTGGTTTCACTGCTCTTTCACCAAACTGATCTTCAGAGTTGGCTAACCTTGAAAATAATATTTATTATCAGCTTTTAAACTTGCGAGTTTCCTGAGTGCTTTATTCTAAGAAGGAAACAAATCTTCTCCAGTGAGGAAACACAGCAGCTCTCCTGGCTGCTGCATGCTTCTGCTCCAAGCAGGCAGGAGAGTGGGTGGTATTCAGTCTAGAGCAATATGAAGCTTTTTGGTAAATAACACATCACAACTTTTGCATTAATTGGTAGCATATGCCAACATGCATTTCATTCTCTCTGCCTGGAAGTACCATGTCAAAATCTACATCCTGAATAAAAATGTCTCAAATTTTATATTAGGAAGTATGGTTAAACTACCTAATTATTTGATGGAAGTAGTCCAGTGTGATATTCCAGTGTGATATTCAGTATCTCAGCATAATAATCTGTTGGGTTGGGGCTTTTTTTGAAACTGCTTTTAACATAACTTTTCTGAGGTTTAAACTTTGCAGATTGGAACACTGAAGATTAATTTCACCTACGATTTAAAATCATACCTAAATCATACCTCCTTGTGCAGCTGTAGATATGGAGTCTCCACAGATATGTAGCTGCTTGTTCAATGCATTTTGATGTACTAATGTTTTAGGAATTATGATTTCTTTTACATGACAAATCATCCTTTACTAATTATTTTTACAGAATAGATTTCAAGGGCTTCAATTTACGTTGAGTTCTCATATAGGATGTATTTACAATCTGGGGCACCAAAAAATGCTATTTCTTTTTAAACAAAATGCCTGAAGTGAACACAGTGGCAAAGCAAAAGAAAAATGGGAGAGGAAAGAACCCCCAACTAAAGTAATAGGATTACCCAGACCCATTCCTGCATGGATTGAAAGCCTCTGACTATTCAAAAATAGATTAACAAGTATCATTTGCCTCACACGGCATGATTACCAACATATTATGAATACTGCATGCAACATACTTTTCATACAGTCTTTGTCCTCTCATGAACACCTTCACCTCATTGTCCAGCGGAAACGTCCCATCATCTTTTCTGAAGCGGTAGAACAGTTTGACATCCTTGAATTCTTTGTGCTCATCACAGACTGAAACATAAAATAATTAAATAAAAAATCTTCACATACATGTCACGTAGTTCAGGATCCCTTTAGCAGGTACTGCTGCTGAACTTCAAAGCAAGCATGTACAGAGCCTAACTCCCAGTATTTCTGAGCATACAACTTTACTCGGTTCTAACAAGAGGCTGGAGAAAACTGACAGAGAGGTAACCAAATTGCTAGGTGAGGGAGATGAGTGTTCATCAGTTTTCTGAGTATGACTGCATATAGGAAGAACAAAAGAGCATCTGTCCACTACATACTCAGAAAACCTTTGATGAAAACACTCTATTGGCCTATTTCCTTAAAAGACCACCAGAGCAGAATGCCCAATAATTTAAGGTTTGTCAAACTTCTTATTTGTATCAGTTAGCAATGCTGTAGGAAACCTGAGACTTGCTAAAGAAACAGTTAATATCAAAGCTTTCTGCCTTCTTAAAATTGTCTCAGTTGCTCTGCCATGCCAGCTAGCAAATGGTAGGTACCACGTGAGCACACTGAGAAATGCTGAATTAGGTTTGTTAGACAGCAACTATGATGGGCTCTTGTAAACACAGAACAGAGCCCCATCAAGGGCATAAACTGATGGGAAAGCTATTCCAAGCAAGCTGCTTCTAAGAGAGTTGTCAACCCACATACATGAGATACTTTCTGCATCACAGAAGGAGGAACTGGTACCCCTTTCACTTGATATGGGACTTGAAAGGATGCTCAGAGCATCCTGCAGAACCTGACTGAACCTCTCTGAATTTACCTACTTTAGCTCACTTCATAAACTATTTTATTAGAGTGCAATACATGAACATTTTCAAGAAACACCTGTTCCATGTCTAATATATACACACATATATAAAATTTCTTCTCCAGTATGCAGTTGGATCCTGAGATAGAAAACACTAGAAGGTTCTTAGAGCTTTAAACAAGCATTCAGCAATAAAACATCTATTGCTCAATTAAATTAAGTCACTCAGGCATCCATGCAACTCTTCACTGACATTTTCTCAATAGAGGATTAAGTAGACAGATTTGCATACCCTATAATTACTTTATTCTTTAACTATCTACCGTGAGTCCCAGTTTCCATAACAACCCAGAATTTTCATTTAATAGCCAAGCAGAAGCTGTAGAAGTGGCACTCATTCAATATGTGCATTTCTGACTTTAATTCAGGTGGTAATGTACTGCAGATAGCAGCAACATTGCTGCACATACAATGACCTCTGCGTAAAGTCAACATTTGTCTGTTCGCAGTCACTCAGTCTTTTTCTTAAAAAAAACCAAATGGTACATTTGCTGTTTTGAAATGGGTAATACTATAGGCTTGAAATCGAGGCCTTGGGTCTTCTTTGCTCATGTGCTTCCCAGCCTCTTTGTGCCCCATAAGGCAACTAAATGCTAACAGTGAATTGGAAGTCTCCTTTTCATCAGCATCACTTGTTATTCAAGAAGCTGAAAGGAACAGATCTCAAATAGACAACAAGTTTAGGAGAAAATTAATCAAGGCACAGCCTGACCACTAACTTTCTTGCAGCTGTACTAGCACTAATGTTTGTGCAGCTGGTGTGAGGGACAGGGCCAGGGAACTAATCCACGTGAGAAAAATGATCTTTTTTTTGCTGGCTGATTTTTCAGATAGGTTTTTCAGCTGGAGAATGGTGCTCTTAGGAGTAGGGAAGTGAGGACAGCAGGCAGAGGGGGAACATGATCCAGCTGGGGCTGCTCTGGAGACACGGAAGCAGCATCACAGTCTCCAGTAACTTCCCACCCTGCCCTAGGGGCAATTACTCCACACCTCTTCAGTCTCTCATGTCCTTCACGACACAGGTGACCTTGCATAGCAGCACAGTTCAAGGAAGATGCTCCATTTCTGGCAGGAAAAGAATCCTACCTGTTCTATATTTGGCTGAAGAGCAGGAGAGGCATTCCCTTTGTCTCACAGCAGTCAAAATTTGGCTTAGAACTTGTTAGCAGCTGATATTGTACTTACCGTGGTGGATAATGCTGTGATCCAGTAATTTCTGCACCAGTTTAATGGCCGTCTCCCTGTCGGAGGCCTCTTTATGGTCGATCAGCCAGTCGATGAGCTCTTTGGCAACGAAGCAGTTCGGGTACGTTTTGAGGTGGTGTCGCCGATCTTTAATGACCTTTTCTTCGTGCAGTCGGAGTCTGGGGGTCAAATCACCTGGTAAGTACCATTTGCAAAGAGCCTCTGTAATCAGCACGGTCGGGATGAGAGTGGGGCAGTGGCACCCAAGCCCTGCTCACAGGACGGGCTTTGCAGGTGTTGGGTAGAAAAGGAGGAGTCCTGGTCATACATCCAGCGCTAGCGTCTCATCACCAGGCAATCCACAGCAAACATTTGTTACAACCTTAAACCCCGTAATTGGAAAAACTTGTTTTCTGCTCAGTGGAAAAGTTTAAATAACTGAAGAACAGCACAGCATACTAAGTCCATTAAAACACTTCCTGTAGGTCAATTAAACTGCCAATAATTTGGAATTAATTTTCCCACATCACCACTAATGTATTCCATATTATTTTATAGTATCACTGCTGTAGATTTTAATTTTTTTTAATCTCATTCATTTTAGCAGCTGTAGCTTCTCCCTTGGTTGGATAACTGCATTTTGCCTGTAACTGCACAACAAGCATAGCATTTATGATTTAAAATTCAGGTGTGAAGCTGCTCTAATGTAATGTTATCTATCATTAAAAAGTTGCCTCCTATTCCAAATAAGGAAAACTGATTTCTCACTTGGGCACCTGTTGGCAAATGCTCTCTGTCTGCAGAATCTCCCCCGTCATCTTGAAAGCAAGCTGGCTGGCAGTTTTTGGGATGCCTGGGTCAGAATGCAAGATCCTGATTAGAGTAATAACTTGAGGTTCTGAGGTTCGGCAACTTTATGTTTAGTCTTGTTTTTTTCCAAATAAACAAAATAAGCAACATTACCAATAAATTAATGGATAGAGCAGTTTAAAATTTTTTTAAGTTTTATGCTTGTTCCACTGTAATGAATCGTATCAGAAAATCTGTTTTTGTAGTGCCATATCTATGCCATAGTTCTGAGGAAAGCACAGAGACCACGATGTTTGGGCCTCCTATCACACACAGAAACATTGCTTTTCATTTGCAAGTGGCCAGGATCCTACCTTGGAAACACTCTCACTGACTTCAAAGAGTCCTCAGTAATGCTGTAATAATTGCAAGGGGTACAAGGGTGATAGCACACAAGGGTATTAACATAAACCTCAAGAAGCACAGAGCAAGAGTCCGAGAAAATTTCCTCTCAATGCAATTCCAGTATAAAACAATAATTTCTCTGTAGAATCATAAAAAGGGAAAATATTTGGCTGAAATCAGTGAAGAAAATTTTATTAGGGCATCAGACAAGGTTTATGTAGGCTTCTACCTAGAAATAGTAGCAAAGCAATGCTTCGTTCTGCAGCATTTAGCCTTGAACTACACTAGAATGGCCAATCTAGGATGTGAACTCAAAACTAGTTCTGCAAACATAATTTTAAAAAGCAAGACTTTTATATTAAAAATACTGATAAATCAGATTAGTATTCTTGAAAGAAATGCTGATAAATATCCCACATATTGTGAAATTCTCTGAGCTAAAATACTTTTGCTTAAAGCATATTTTCCAGATGTGCTCTAACAGCTGTTGCCATGCTTAGAAAGAAAAGCATATGGTTTTAATTATAGAACATGCAATTATCAGTATGTCTGATGAGGCTTTACAATTAAAATACATTCCAGGTTCTGTTAATGTTCATCCAGTCTTATGTCACACAAGGATCTGCAGGAACAAAACTAAAAAGAGAGATTATAATAAAAATGCAGACAGCTCAACCCAGCTTTCAGCCAGCAATGTAAGTCTAAGTGGATGGAGTTCATCTGATACAAGAGGGAAACCCCCTTCTACGAAATTCTTTGTTCTCATGTTGCATAGGAGTGTGCCAGGGCTGGTCTGGCATTTCACAAACAAGTCAGTAGTCAAGACCCCAGAAATAAGCATTTACGTCTTAAATTCTGACTGCAGGCTTTCCTGCAGTTGGTGGACTTGTAAGTATTTCAGTTTCTCTGTCATGGCAAAAGGCACAGGTTTCCACTACAATCTTTTTCCTCACTGAGAGAATTTATAGGGTGTCTCTATATACCTTTTTGTCTATATTCATAAAACTTGTTGATATTTCATTATCTTAATTACTTCCACCTATTTGCTAAAGTGAATCCAAATTTGCTGAGAGGCTACAAAATCTTTAAGTCAAAGAAAACGTGGCCACATAACCCTTAAAAAACCTGAAGAAGCAAATTTTTCCACAATTTCCAAATGAGTGTGGGAACTTCTGCAGTCTATACCAATTAAACCCATACTGGATTATGTCCAGGCTAATTTACTTGGAATAAAGAACACAAAGGGAATTCAGATTTTCTCTTTGGTGGTATATGTCGTTCTCTTTGTCAAGGTTCCCTCACCTCTACAATCCTGCTAAAAATCAAATTATGGAAGAGAGATAGTTCAATAAATTGACACTGTACCTAGTGTAAACTACAAATATAGAAGTCTCAGGTAAAGTTACTGAGCATATATTGTAGTGTGCCCATCAAAATTCAGGCAGGAATTTTTAAAAAGTGTCTGTGTTCAGAAGTATTTATCAGGAGCCAAATCAAATAGGATAAAAGGGAATAAAATGTACCAGTGAATACAATTATACACTGGAAACAATGCCCAAGTGACATGGTAAATTCTTCATCCTTTGGCATTGAGAAACAGGCTTCTCACACAGTCCTTGATGTTCTCCCTTTAAGTAATGTTAATCATTTTACATCAGCTAGTCTGTATAATGACTGGAAAAGACCTAACTCGACATCAAACACATTTCTCTCTCTAGAAGAAGTTTTTCTCAAGAGCTGTTCAGGAGAATTAGCTGACTGACAAACCCTGACCAGTTTGAGGGGAGAAGGGAGAGAAGATAGGCAAACAACAAGGGATGATGGGGGCACACCTTGATTCAACAAGCCTTTGAGAAGGTGACCCACCTTCTACAAGTTAATAGTGTAACACCAGAAAACAATCTTGTGTACACCAGCACATCATCCATATATAACTCCATATATTATTCAAGATTACCTGCCAGATTTTGAATGTGGAGCCACAGTCTGTCCTACCTGGAGAAAGCAATGTGAGATTAAGAGCATTCTAGCAACTGCCCGTGAACTGTAACAGGCATATGTAACCCTTTAATATTTACAAATTTATATCCATGGCTCTTACTCATGCTTACAACAAATAAAGACAGGCTGTATTTGCAAGCATGCAATGCCAGAATAATTTTCTTGGAGGTTTGTCTAAACAGGAGCTGCTCCTAGTTGACAACAGGTAGGGATTCTTGCCTCAAATGGAAGTACCTTCCTCCTGTGCAGCATGGAACAGGATAACCTGGAACACACTGCTCCTGCTTTGCAGTAAATGCATTCAGAGCTATCTGGAACAATTTTATTTCTTGAGATGCCATTAGGCATTTTCTTTGCTGTCAGAAAAGACAGGATAATGGAAAAATCTAAAACTTTGTCTAGAAATGAAGAATCAGGCATTAATTTGGGACAGAACTGTTCTTGCAGCTACAAGAAACTAGCATTTGTTTTTCACCAGAGATATTACACATTTTGAAGCTTCTTGCCTCTTTTCTGAATCAATAGGGAAGGATTTATGAGACAGTGCCTGCACAAGAGTTTAGCTTTCCTTTTAAACCCCAGAAAAGGCCACCCTGGATGAAGACAGAAAGGATATAATTAACTGGACCACAGTCCAAATATCTCACCCACCTATTTCCCTCTATTAAGTCTAGCAGTCTGTGCTTGGCTAACATAGATCTTAAAAAGCACTATCCAGTCCTGATTTCTATGAATGAAAAAAGTCTAAAAGCTGCCGGCTGTTCTTGGTAATTTTCTAAATAATTAATCTGCTGTTTCCCAGTACATCCTACACAGTCCCTTTGTTTATCCTAGCAAGGTTCAGAAAAAATGTGCAAGTAACAGGTTGGTCTCTGACACTAAATAGACAACAGAGATTATGAAGATTTTCATAATGGGCTCCACTCATTCAACTCTGTATCCTCCCAGAGGTCACAAACTTAAGTGTTTTCTGAACGTAAGCCTATGACCTGTCTAGAGTGTGGTAGACAGGCATCTTACTAAAAGATCACATTTTCCAAGGTGTCTCAGTGATTAGAAGCTTAAGTCCCATGGAAATTTAAAACTTATAAATCAGTTGCAGACTCAATACATTACAAAATAAATGAGCATAAGGCAGCATTTGTGTATATATACACATCCAGGAAAACACAGAACTACTTGAAATGTCCTTTATACTAAACTTTTGCCTTTGCACTGTCAGCAAAAAAGTAAAATAGGTCAGTGAGGATATGAACTTTGTACACAGAGGCGATCGTGAAGGTACTGGGCAAATGCAGTGTGTATTGCTGGAACAAGCATTTCCAGCTGGCCTTGCCAAGTCTCAGCTGAAGTGTCAGCGTTTCACTGCTGCTTGTTCCTCTTTCTATTTATGCTTCAGCTCTGCAATCACTTAGTTCTGTTACTTGATATTCACAGGAGCTAAAATACCCTTTAAAACATGGGGTCGTACTGCAAATAGAATGAAGATATTTCTGTTTTGGTAGCTGTGGCAGAGCAGGAATACTACTATCTCAAATGCATTTAGAATGGGTGTCTTCGAAGCAGCTCCTGGTATCAGTTCTCATCAAGTGATAATATCCACTTTTTTGCCCACAGAGATGTATGTAGCCAATGTGAGGAGATTCCAGAACACAGAGTCAGATAGAGAGACTTCAAGTAAACCATGTCTTGGTGCACTGCAGAGGAAATCCTAAAGTTTCCAAAGAAGTGACATGTGGCTTTAAATAAAACAGTGGGGCTGCCTCTTTTATGAAGTCATTTTTTACACATTCATAAAGTACTAAGGCCACTAAGCCTGCAACCAAACGTGCACAGGGACATCCCCAATATCCATAATATCTTACTAACAATGTCAGGGATACAAGCAAACTCTGAGGAACAGACACAGGCATTGCTCAGGGTCTGGGATGAAATCAAAATTATGTCTCTTGGAGACACTCTTTCAGCCCACAAATTCAGGCCAGAAATTCAGAGCCACAGCCTCCAGAGTACTCCAGACTGCAGAGGAAATTAGATCTGTGTGTTTGTATCGATCTGTCATAAAACTAGAGACCCCTTGTAAAACCAGCGGAAGCTGTGAAGTGACTAATCTCCCTGCCTGCCAAGCCATTTCACTTGCATTTCACTCTTAAGTAAAATGTGTACAAACATGAATAATACATCTAACTGCCTGTGCACTTGAACCATGAGAGCTTCTGTCTTGCTCGAAAGCATAAAACTGGGTTTTATGGAGACAGAAACACAGAATACCGGCAAGTTTTTATTTCACCTGCCCCTAGTCATAAGGAAAGTGGAAGTCTGCCTGTCTCACTCTGGCTGCTCGCTTTCTGGGCTGAAGGTGTCAGAACTCTGCAACTCACTGCCCTCCTCTATACGAAGTCAGACATAATTGTGCTCCTCACTCATGTATGGATGAGCTAGGATGCACCACGGGATAAATGTATGCAGGTCAAAGCCTGTGTGATACTGCTGTGTAGATACCCAAAAGAACTGATACACTTTTCACTGAAGAACAAGCCATCTTTGCTTATATCCACCAACTAGGTTTTATCCACATTAATCTTCTGTGTCTCCATTCTTAGGATATTCTTAGGCTTACTAAATCAATATGTACTGTGGGGACTAATTTTCTCAAGGATATCTTCCCAAATCTAAACTGAAGACTTCTACCATAAACCACCAAAATTGCAAAATACAGACCATAAACCATAGCAGAACTGTTATTCTAGACAACCTGTGACTTCATTAACGTGGTAGCCATAAGCCCACCAACTTTTGTAGACTTACGCTAAATACCCCTCAATTAAGGAATTATTTTATGGATAGCAAACTTAGGAAGAAGTGCAGGTCTCAAGGAAGGTCCATGAAAATAAATGAAATTTGTGTCAGGGAATGCAGACCCGTTATCTCAGTACAATGGCTGGAAGCAGAGAATGTTCCTTTGAAATACTAAATGGGCTAAACAGGGTAAATACAGGTCAGAGCGCCCAAGCCCTATTACTACAACTATTCCTGCTAGCACTGCCATTCAGGAACCTGGAGAGAAAGACCAGAAGCTGGGAAATAGGATGCTGAACTACAGGCCTGCATCACTGGAGTCAAGAAGACGGGCTGCACCAAGGACACAAACGTCTGTGGGCACCAGAAAGTCCTGCTGTGTGACAGCTCCTCTCTTGGACGCACTTTGCGTGCCAAGGGGGTACGGGAACCAAAAAAAGTTACAGGTTGAGGTCCCTTATGCAGCAAGGCTGACATCTCTTTTACGTTTACCCAGAGGGAAAAGCTGAATATGACCTTGCTAGGCACTTGCACTGCCTGCAGCAAGTTTCAGACCGCTTGAGAAACAAGGTCTTTTCATGCACCCATCTCCCAGGACATCTTGGGAAATGCAAATCTCTAATGCCCAGGAAGAACCAGAGTACTGAACCAGCCTGCACTGCAAACAGTAAAAGGGGTTGTTATCTGCCAGAGATAACCCAAGAAATCCATGGGAGAATTGAAATCAGTCAAGTGCCTAATCTCAAGTGCAGTTTGGTATTTCTCCCACCCTGTCAATAAGTGACAAGTAGTTTTGCTGGGACATTATATGGGTAACCTCTGAGCTCAAAGTCCTTCCAGGCATGGCTGCTCTCAACCTGAGAACCACAGATCTGCAGGAGGTTTTCTCCCTGATATTTTACACTTCTCAGGGGAGCACCAACTGTTTGGACTTCTTTCAGTGGTCCTTGACAATCCTGCTGAAAGCAAGAAAAAAAAAATCTGCCTTCATCACGAATAATGCATCATGCTGCAATAATATCTCAATGCTGCAGTAATATCTCAATTGCTTTCAGCACTTGTTTTCCATTTCTACACAAAACTATTATCCAAACATCGCACTGTGTAATCATGAGTGTCATTAAGCATAAATATCCACTACCTGACAGGTAATACAATGAGTAATAAAATACTTAGTGTTATGCACTGTTGTTAACAAACCCGATTTTATACTGGGGCTATGACTCAAGACTAATTATGCACTTCCAACAAATATGTAGGTCCATCTTTAAATGAATATAGATGCAATACTATTTCAATATACAGTATGTTGCATTAAAACCATCAAACTTTGTTTATATTTTCACATTCTAAATGAATAGCTTCCTTTCTTTCATGTTTAGTATAACTGCATTATCAGGATTTATTCTTATTTTGAAGGAAGCTGTGATAGCAGTAAGTGCAAAAATGCTCACTAGAAAAGGCACTCTGTAATGAATATCTTTAAATTAAAAAAACCCATCTTATCATGTTTTGACACTGATACATACTTTTTTACCTCCTACAGCTGGCAATACCACAATATGCAGGATGCTACACTGAACAAAGACATGATTCAAAGGAGTTTTTTCCACTGTCTTCCAGAAGGCTATTGAAATCCAGTGATTGACCACTAAACTGTAAAATAAAACTGGAAAACTGATGCAAATTTCTCAACACTGAAAATAATGATCCATTTGACTGGATTGCCTAGAGGTGATTAAATTGTTAGTGGATGACCTTCACAGTCCATAAATAGAAATGGAGGAACAAGTAAGACTATAAAATGTAAGGCTGCACACTAAAAACAAAATGCTCTGCTGAAAACTGAGACTCGGAGGCTGAAAGCAACAGAGAGTAATAACTGAATATGCAGTAGTGAAACTTTCACTGAATACAAGCTATCAACAGGTAACCAAAGGCAACCTTACATTGTACTAACCGAGACATTTCCAGAAATGATGGGTAATACGGTTGTTCATGTCATTGCATATGATACTGCAGAACATCATCTAAATATTGTGCTTTGTTCATGACAACTCATTCAAATGTAGGTCTAAGCTGGTGTGAAAAACAATGAGCTAGTCTCATGAGCAGAGAGAAAAAACCACTGGCCTGGGAGTCTGGCTTTACCTAGATAAGAAGCGAGAGGAACAGAACTGATGTCCATCAACTATCAGGAGAGTTAAAAGCAAAGCACAAGAAAAGCTATTTAAGTGATGCTGAGGGATCCTAACATAAGGTTATAATATTCTTCAGAAGACCTTCCAGATCCATGTTTTATAATTACATGATTTACACTCCTATCTACAAACAACTCTGGGAATACTACAGGAGGGAAGAGTATCAGAGGCTGGCCTTTGAATGCACTACACCAGGACTCAGCTTTTTTAAAGTCCTGGTTCATGTCAGTTGCAAAAACAGAAGTTCAAATGCTGCCTATATTAAGACATTTGCTGTTTGTATTAAAGCTTTTATTAGAAGTGTGTATGCAGATAAGCAGACGTTCTTGGTTTGCCAAAGCTCATGAGCTGTAAGTACAACAAGAGATGTCCACATCTGTGAGCATGCTTCCTTGCCTTTGCCACATGGTGCTCCTTGGCTTCCATTTTTACTGTGCAAGCATACAATAGTCCTTACCTGGCTGATTGGAAGGATAGGGATTTAACTGGCCAGGCAACACCAAACTAGTGGCATGTTTTCCTCCAATATCTGAAGAAAACCCTACAACCTTTGTAACATACAACTCTGTCAAGACACAGCTGGGGATCTGCTGTGAGGAAATGCCATCATCTGGGTAGCAGCATGCATAGAGGCCAAGGGTCTGCTCTACTTCTTTGCTAAATCGAACTGTAGAAGCCAGGAGAAGCTGCAATGGCAGAGGATCCTTCTGCCAGCTCCACAGCCCAGCTCTGCATTTCACCCTTGTTTGAAGTCTCTACATCTCTGAACTCAACTGGCTTTCCTGCCTCCACATGCAACATTCACTCATCCTGTTGAGTCCTAGATCACCAGGTTTGCAGGAACCTCCAGCCTCTAACCTGAGATCTTCTGAAGTTACAACAAAGAACTTGTCTATATAGTCATTGTCAGCTTGGTCTTTTTAGCTTGGAATTTGTCTTATTTTATATGGCAGCATATGACTTTATTTTATTTATTGAAATAGAGCATGTAAGTATTGAAGTGAATAAATCAAAGTAGGTTAGAAGTCTAAATAGAATGATGTTACAGCCTTTTTAGAGTTCCCTTAAGTTGTCTTATCTTTGAGAGTAAAATATAAGCCAGTCTGACCTTTCCAGTCAGCTGGAGGCAACAAATCAGTATAATGCTAATTAACATTCTGCTCATTTATAAATGTTCTTCTTATAGAGAATCCTGTAACATTCAACAAGGCTTCACTGCAAGTGCCAAAAGAAAAAGAAAAAATAAACCACCATGTACAGATGAAAAAATGAAAAATGTCTCGGAAATCTATCGATTGCCCCAGACTACGATGAATGAGTTCCAAATGAACATATGCAAATGGTAACGATGGTTTTGCTCAACGATTTTGCAACATAACACTACTGCATTTGTTTTTTAAACACAGAAAGGATTGGTCTCTGACACAAAGGTTTTAATGACAAAACCCCATCCTATCTGCTTTAAATCTTTCTTTATCTAGGTCATACAAGCACGTAACATGAAGAATTATGGTATGTGAATTTAAGGGGATTACTTAATGGCATGAAGTTGCTCACTGCCTAAATTCTGGTAGGCTAATGAAGAATTTTATCATTAGGGAAAATCTATTAATAAAAATCCTAGTTAAATACTAATTCTATTTAAAATATTTTCCTTTTGCAAAAATCTAGCCTGGGGATAGTTTTGTTTGATTAGCTCAGCATTTTTATACATCTCATATATCATATGAACAGATACACAGCTGTGGCATTGCCACTCTATGTAAATAGTTCCTTCTGTCAGGATGCTAATAAGGATCTTGTCTTGTTTGATTAGGCCTTGTCAAATGCTCACAATTAGATAAGCTTTGAAAAGATAAATATTACAGAAGCATTCTTCCTCTGCTCTTAAGATTACATACAAATTTTCCTTTAAAATAATAAATAAACCCCTATGGAGTCCAGAGAAGTTCTGCTGCTCTATGAACTGCTTTCTCCCATTGCTGGTCCATGTGTTTGCCATTTCTCCTTCTAGGCAAAATGCTCTCCACACATGTAGAAAGCGCAGTGAACAGGTATTTATATGCTCTGACAATAAATTCAAAATGTGACTTCTTACTGCTTTAACAACTCGGAACATGCACCCTGACCCATATTCACCAAGTAACAGCATCATCTTTACATACAGATCAGCCCGAGTAGAATGCTGCTAGATTTTAACAATATGATTATGTTTACAGCATACTCTAAACTTTGTCTCGGACCTCAACTTGAATCCAAAACACATGTTGCACGTCTGTTAGAGATAGGCTTTAGATAGGCAACAGGACAAGAGGAGCTGAGTGGTTGAGACCTGCACTGTGCCTTTACACAGACTCAGATATTCATCTATCATTGGTGTAAACGGCCCAACACTGTGTATTAATCCAATCCACCTACTCAAGACAAGCCCTGACATCACCTGTCCTGAAGAAAGGCAGCTCTGTAGAAGCTTGGCTATGCTTCTTCCTCAGACGGTTTCAACAAGCAGAGCTGGGCAGACAGACCACAGGCACTTCTCGTTGCAGCTGCCCAGGCACGTGGAGCAGGGCTAGAGCACGTGCCAGGGTTTAGTCCATTACTTGCACTGGCTATCAAAGCACAGTACAGTGTTAATTCCATCTTAATTTGAAGGCAACCAAAATGAGCTTTATGAAAGTTGAAGAAAGTTGATTCTACGAAAGAATCACAGAATCATGGAAAGGTTTATGTTGGAAAATACTTTTAGGATGGTCGAGTCCAACCCTTAACCCAGCACTGCCAAGTTCACCACTAAACCATGTCCCTAAGCGTCACATCTACACATCTTTAAGATACCTCCAGGGATGGTGATTTCACCACCTCCGTGGGCAGCCTGTTCCAATGCTTCACAATCCTTTAAATGAAGAAATTTTTTGTAACATTCAATCTAAACCTCCTTTGGTGCAACTTGAGGCTGTTACTTCTTGTCTTATTGTTTCTTATCTGGGAGAAGAGACTGACTCCCCCCAAGTACAACCTCCTTTCAGAGAATGATAATGTCTCCCCTGAGCCTCCTGTTCTCCAGGCTAAACACCCCCAGCTCCATCAGCTGCTCCTCAACAGACTTGTGCTCCAGACCCTTCACCAGCCCTTCTCTGGACTTCTTCCAGCCCCTCAATGTCTTCCCTGCAATGAGGGGCCCAAATCTGAACCCAAGGATTCGAGGTGTGACCTCACCAGTGCCGAGTACAGGGAGACAATCACTGCCCTGGTCCTGCTGGCCACACTATTTCTGATACAGACCAGGACGAGCACCCCCAGGTCCTTTTCTGCCAGGCAGATTTCCAGCCACTCATCTCCAAGCCAGGAGCACTGCATGGGGTTGTTGTGACCTGAGTGAAGGCCTGGACACTTGACCTTGTTGTATCTCATTAAATTGGCCTCAGCCCATTGGTCCAGCCTGTTCACATAGCTCAGTAGAGCCCTCTACCCTCCAGCAGATCAACACTCCCAAGCAACTTGGTATCATCTGCAAAGCTGCTGAGGGTGCCCTTGATCCCCTTGTTCAGACTCCGGATAAAGATATACAAGATTTCAGTCTATATGTAACTAGGCTGTGCATAAATGAACTGCTGAAACTTCAAAAGGCTTGTGGCCACTTAAGGTGAAATCATTGATCAAGTGGCCAACACCTTTCTGTTACTTTTCATACAAGTTTGTCATTTTCTGAGGTGGAATACTGATAATTTACATTCAAAAAGGACTTTGTACAGTTTTCAGCCTGCAAGAAAAATTTCACCATTTTCAGTCCACTGGAACTTTTCCTTAGCCACTCTGTGTTTAAATAAATTCTTCTTTCTATGTTTATTGTGCTTCTCCTGAACAGTTTATGCAATATTTTCTTTCTTCCTCTTTTAGCCCAATAATGTCTTTCCCAAGAGTGCTGTTGTTACTGGCCCCATGTAAACTCAGATGTTCCATATTCATCAGAGAAGAAAGCAACACAGAGTACAAACACATTTCATGTGAAATTATGTAGGAAACACGGTTTTAGCTGGTGTTGATTTCCAGATTCAACCAAAAAAAGTCATATGAAGTTCTTAACATATTAGTTTGGAGAAGCTCTAGCCCCTCCATAACCCCACAAAGTGACTGCAAGCAATTATCTTTCACCCACCCGTGTTTGATTCATTACAGTAGGCCCAAAGGCTATCACTTGGAAAAACCACCACTTTAAAGGAAACTAAAATTATTGGATCTTCCCTCATTATGAAATATTTTTAAAGGATCTAGGGCTTGCAAGATTGTGATAAAGCACAATGGCATACAGAGAAAGCAAAAATTCTATTGGTTTTTGTGTGTTGAAAGAAATATTATTATTATTATTCTTACAAGGTGTGATAATGGTTCAGCACATGCCTTATATAATCATGTCTTTGACTGCATCTGTAAAGGCAAGGAAATATATCTCATTACATTGCAAATGGATTACAGGATGCGATGTGCCCCTCCAAGGGAAGAAAATGTTAATAGTTCAAATGCCTTCTTCCCTCAACATCTGAATGAAAATCCTCTTTCTACAAGCAAAGTTGGAGCTGCAGGATTACACACAGGAACCTGTGCACACAAATGAACTCCCAAACTGGTCCCTTTGTGCACAGTGTGAGGGGATCCGAGAGTGCCGTGCAGGCAGCAAGGACAGAGGAGCAGGTGGCTGGCCCTGAGATTACTGTTCCTCTTGTAATGCCAACATGGCACAGCCAGCAGGATTTCTGGCACTGTGACCTACTGGCCTTCCAGGATGTATTACTCTCTACACTGTCTCCAATCTTTTCTCTACTCTCATCCTTCAAGGATTGCTATAAAACCAGCATGTCCTAAGTACGCACACTTTGGTTTCTTTTCCCCAAGTTCTTAAGACATGGATCTACAGATCACAAACATCTTGAAAAGCAATCTTGGTGGTGGAAAGAATTGTGATGTTGGCATCTGATGAATCTCACACGACCTGGGGTAAAATCCTTGCCTAACTTAAGACCTTGAGGTCAAGGGCGTCAGGTTGTCATCTTCACATCTTCCTAAAAATATCAACTGAAATAGACAGATTTCAAAAGTTCTTGGGATTCATCTGGAAATGGATACATTTCTCATCCTTAAATTTGCTTAAAAAGATGGACGACGTGAGAATACTTGTACAAACTAACCCAGCTGATTTTGCACTGAAGTAAGTTAGGAGGCATTCTTGGAAGTCCTCCCACCAGTATAACTGAGTGGATGAGCCAGTAAAAACAAGCTCATATTACCAGCCACCACAGCTTAAAGAAGACTCACACTATGCCTTCATAAAATATTCAGTTGGAAGGGATCTCTGGAGGTCATCTGGTCCAAGCTATACTGAAAACATAACCAGTTAGTACAAGTTGCTCAGGGTCATGTCCAAGCAAGACTTTAATATTTTGGAGCTTCTCTGGGCCCCAATTCCAATTTTTTACTTACCCTCACTGTGAATATTTCTTTCCAAATATCCAATTAGAAAGTCCCTTGCAAACTTTGACTACTGCCTCTTGTACCATGCCTGTGCACCTTGGAAAACTCTCTCCCTCTTTCCCTACACCTTCTCATTTTAGTAGTTGCAGCCAGCAGTAAGATCACCCCAAGCCTTTTCTTCTGTAGGCTGAGCAGACCCAGCCCTCAGCAACTCCTTGTACATCACGTGCTCCAGCCTAACCGCACCCTGAGCGCCAACTCTCTTTGGGGCTTTGTGTCTTACAGGAAGACACCTTTCTGCTGTCTATTTTGAGAGTTGCATAAGTTAAAGATAATTTTGCACAAGTTAAATAAATATGATGCCGTTTCAGCCCCCTAAAAATCAAGAGCCAAACAAGGTTAGGTGATAAAATATGGTTACCAATTTAATGAAGGTTCCCCGTGGTGCACCACATGCTGAAAATGCCTGCCGAAGATGCACATGTGACATAGAACAAGTACAGTTTTCTAAGTTTAACAAATTACCATAACTGACAAGAATCCCCAATTAGGAACACAGGTGATGAAGTAATTTCCCTCTTGGCTCGACCCTCTGCAAGGCCCCCCCTTCCATTGGTGTGTGTTATGAGAAAGTCTTGGGAAGGTATTAGTTGTTACGAGAAAAGTATCTTGGGAAGGTATTAGTTGTGTCTCTCTTCACCAGTTGTTACGAGAAATGTTTCTGGAAGACACCTGTTGTTTATGGGAAAAATGTATTGGGATAGTATCTTGTCCTTGGTTCCCAGAAGAAACTTAGATCAGGCATAGTCCTCAGGAATTTGTTTACCTAACAGTAACAGTCTGCTCTGTAACAGTCTACAGAGCTACCAATATATGAAGAATATATGTATTAAAGCAAAAATCATTTCAGCATCAAATAAATAAAGCTTATTAAAATAAGCTTTTAATGATCTTGCTTTATTTCTTCTATTCAGTCTGTTTTTAAGGACCCATTTGCATTGCCTTTTCTAATTAGACATGTAGTATTGTGGTAGCAACGGATCCTATTATGGACCCGTTTTTCTTGTCACAAAGATCTACTTATTAACCTCATTTAACCTCATCTATTTCTACCATTTCCAAAAAGACTTCAAAGGTCTGAGTTTGTCCAAATGCTATGAGTTTTGAAAATAATTGTTCAAGACAAGTCTTTAAGCTTCTAGACACTCTCAAAATGGTATTTGTACAATCTCTTTTGGGATTTGTACATGATGCTACTTTGAGCTTCTTCCCAGGACAATCTCCCTCTGTTTGCAATGGGCAATCAGCAAAACAGCAGTTTAAGCTAGGAGGTACTCTTTCTACATATTAGTAAAAATAAATTAATTTCAGCTAGAGGAAAGTATAGTTAATTACATCCTGAGCATCAGGAAACAATTAACAGCTTTCTATTATATCGCCCTGATTTCTAAGCTATACAATTATATGCTATTGCAGAAAAGGATGTATGATTATCAAGACAAGGATCTTTTCAGAAAAAAAGAAAGGAAATTGTTCCACAGCTGACAATCAGTGCTATAAATAATGCTTAGCTAATATCTTTTCAGAAGTAATTTCCATTATTTGCAATCCTAACTTTGAGTGATGTGTCGGCTGTGTGTTGTCACATTCTCTTTCCAAAAAGCATGAACATAAATGTTGGACTGATTCCTTGGATAAACCCTCACAAATTCAGCTTCCTGTGAATATTCTGCAATAGTCATTGAAATTAAATTAAAAATCATTGCTTTTACTAACCATATTGTAATTATGTCTTGCATTTGGTCTGCCTCTTAAATGGGAGCCAAAACTGGCTCATGAAAACACAAAGTGACATACAGGTCTGCTTTAAGCAGCCCCAATGCCTTGAAGACACAAGTCACAATGTGAAGAGCAATAGATATGACACACAAACACTTCTTTTTAACTGTCAATAAACTTATTTGGCCCAATATGCAGAAAAGTGGTGCAGACACAGAACCAGTGGGTTGTGCAGCAGTTCAGCTGAATACTAATGGAAACACTACAGAAAAACACTCATTTTGGCAACAGTACTTTGCGTGAATCAAGGAAACAAAACCTACACAAACCTCCACAACATGAAGTCAAAGGCTACTTTGCTAGATGGCCACTGTATTACTGGGGGTGGGAGAATCTTACTAAACCAAGTACAGTATATAAGATTCATAAAGGATAAGTATGATAGTGCTGCATCAGCAAAAGAACACTGATCTCCACAGATTCCTCATGCAATACCCCTTTCAGAACAGCTATACCTCTTCCCCAGAAAGTTTAAGTTCTGTTTACCAAGTTTTCTTCTTCTTCAATTCTTCCATGCGCTATCCTTGACAAATATTGTCTTGTCTACATCTTATCTAGCTGTAGTGCTGTTGGAAAGACAGTTGCTATATTCAGCTCTTGAGCAGAAAAACAGTGTCCATCTCCCAGATTCCTTCCACTGCCTTTTCTTCCTGAGTCACATAAAACCCAGTATTACCATACTTCACTTTCAAGCCCCCATCTTTGCTATCACCATCTCTTAGGTGCATTGGCTTTTGCTCTGACCAGCCATTTAGTTACAGTTTTGTAACTGTATTTTTTTATCTTCAAGTGAGCATCTCTGTGTTTGCTGCCTTCATACAGCAGGCACTCTCATCCAAACAGCCACATAACTGTTTGGATGGAGTCACCCAAATCTTGTCCAGGATTGCTATGATCTCTACCAGGAGCCTGACATGTAAACAAGGGTCAAGCAGGGCAAGAATGGATGAAAGGGGATCTTGGACTGTCAGAACTGTACTTTAACATCAGGAATTGATCTCCTGAGAAGCCAGTCTCACTGTGGGGACCACACCCTCACCCCAGGCCAGCTGACCTTATCCCTTACACCGTCATTTGTGCTAGTTTGAAACGACGACAACCTGACTTAGCTCCCCAGACTGTTCACCATGGGCTCAGACATGCACCAATGCAGAGCACCAGTCAAGTAGCAGAAGCCCCAGTCTAAGGGAATTGGGCTGCTTTTTTCTGCAGCAGCAGCCAGACACATCGGACCAACGGCACTGTAAAACCCACAGCATGACCTACCCCTGGCTCCCCACAGAAACCAGAGAACTCTCATCTGCCTGCAAATCCCTGTGACACAGCTGTGGCAGCCCATGTACTCAACCACATAATTGCAAGGAAATGGAGAATTACAGCCTTGTTATGTGAAAAACTGCTTCTGTATCCACTCTGAATTAGTAAGTGCACTCAGGAACATTTTTTAATTATTCGCAACTGCACCTTTGAGATCTGAATGCGTTTGCCGGATTGAGGCACTGCTAAGACACAAACTATGAAGACTGTAAAAGGCTGATAATTAAGGTCAGGGTTGCATTCTGAAGTAGTGCTGTCACACTGGTAGTACTGGGATATGCTGGGCATACAAATTGCATAGCACAAATTTCAAAAATACGCAATGCCAGTATCTGTGCCTCCATTCATGCACAGCATCAGGATGAGAGCAGAAGTAAAGGTAAAAGCCTTGAAAGAAAAAAACCTTGGCAAACTTCGTTTCTATTCCTGTCCAGTAACACTATGTGCATTGGGCATTTAAAATCAACACGATTTCTGTAGTCTATCTTCTACTGGAGTCTGAAATGTTTCAATGGGAATCCAGCAAATTAAGCCCTGAGGAGGTAGTCAAGCAAACCCAGCAGTGGCTGCTGCCACCATTCCCTCTCCCTGTACTTGACCATGTGTCTCTGCTGGCTCCCTCACCCCAGTGCTGGCACCTGTCTGACTTCTTGCTGAACCTGTTTAGAAAGTTAAATTTTTCTTATTTGGCTTCAGCTGCTTCAGTTCCCTGAACTTCTGATCCCAGACAAACACCCGTGTGAAGTGCAAGGGAAATGATAAGAGCAGGGCAGTAGCAGCCTGCAGTAGATCCGCTGTATCAGTAAGCCACAGCCTCAAACTGTACACATTTCAGTGACACGAGGGAAGCCAGAACAAATGTCTCCCCCTGTACTTCTTCAGAGAAAGCTTTTACGTGGTGATGTGGTAAATTGGTTTGTAAAACTGACCCAACTGAAATACCAGCCTTCCAAATGCCCTGCTGATCACTTCCCCAGAGCAGGTCACCATGTGGTGATGCTCCGGAGATGCTTAAGCCAGTCTGAAGGAAGGCAAGCACAGAGGAGGGAACCAGAAGGCAGAAATACCTACTTAATTCCATTAAAATAGTTTAAAATATATGGTTTACATGTCCTGATCTTGCTTAAGGAAAAAACCAACAACCCATGATTAACACGTGAAATGCATCCTTCCCTCAACAAATACCAGTGGTTCTGCTGAGACTTGAAGCTTTACAGTTTCTGTCTTTATTAACCTTTAGAGCCTCAACACAGTTCTTCAAAAACCAGGTAAACAAACCAGACCTGATCAGCTCTTACTTCTCCCTCAGCCTTTCATCCCCTTTGCCAGTTATTCATCAGTTTAATCTCTTCCCACATAAGTTTATTTTGAGCAGATAACTGGCCTTGAACACAGGAAAAAAAGTATCTTTGAATTAGCAAAAGGAACCACACAAGTCTGCTCTGCCAGGATGATGGAAGCAGGAGAGTTAACAGAATGACAGTACAAGGGTTATGAAAATAAAAAGCAGAATAAGTAGCAAGAAAGTTAGAAGGGCCTGGAGCCTCAGGAGGGACTGTCTGTTTCTGAAAGCAGACCCCAAGCCCAGAGCTACCACCAAGCAAGCACTCAGTGCCTGGACAGTTAAGTGACAGGGATGAAGACGTCTATGTCAGGAGCTTAGTTGGACTGCAGAGAGGTTAACATCTGCTGCTGTGACAATATCCTTCACTTTCCTAAATTCTACATTGCAGAAAGCACTGAAATTCTGTGAGTTTTACACTTCAAAAAGTACTGGAGTCTACAGATACAAGAAATACCTCAATTAAAATGAGATGCACTGATTCCTCCCTAGTCCTTGTCCATCTCTCCAACAGTAAAAGCTGGTTGACCTCCGTCCTGGCTCCAGTCTGGTCTCTTAATTTACTGATGAGACTGAGGGCAAAAAAAGAGCAGATCCTTTCCTGAACAGAGTACCCAGACTCCCTACTCATTTGGGTACACACAGTATCCTCGCTCCAACTCCACACTTGGAAGTTATTTTTCTCTGTGCTTTCAGGATGCCACTCATGGGCTCAGTGTCTAACCTCCCAAATCAGAAATCTCAGCCCTCCAGGCCTGACAGTCTCACTTTGGTGGCTTCAAACAGACCATCCCTCACCGTCCAGAACCCACCACTGCTGCAAGACACCGCTACCAACTGCAGCCAAGATTTGTGTTGCAAGAGCTTTATTTTTCTTCAGAGCATACAGTGGCTTCTGCTGTTGGGACCTGATAAACAGCTCAAATTCCTAGGCACTATCGCTACACAAATAGCAAATAATAATGACAAGGGATAGGAGGACTTGTCTGCCACGGTGCCAGCCTATGGCCATTGCTCCCACAGAAGCTGGGATCATGTAGTAACTGCAAACCTAGATTGATCTTAGCACATTAATTCTGCCTTCCCTGCATGACCATCAACACCAAAACAAGTTTCCTTCACTTTTCATAGGCAGCTACTCTAACATAAAATAAATAAAAAATATTCTTGCACATGCTACACACATCAGCTCGCCACTCGATCTCTGCTAACCTGAGACAAAAGTTAATGATTGACTCCATCTGGAATGGAATACATTCACAGCACATATACAGCACAAACCTCTCGTACAACATTTGCCTTCTTACGTACACAGCAAAAGAACGATCACTATTTGCACATGCGTTGTTAACTACTTGATCTCTAAGCTGTGCTTGAGGAAAGCTGCTGATGGGAACAACTGCATTATTAAATAGCATAGCTAAAAGGGAAGAACTGAGCAAACAAAAGCCTTGCATCTTCATGTCTAGAAATATTGAATAGCCACAATTTTACTGAAGAATGTGAGAAATTGAAACCCCTGGCCCAGGAATCATAAATATTTTTATATATATGTGTGTACACAGATGGAACTTGTCATTAGAATTAGTACTAATACAAACAGGCAAGATTGAAACACATGAGAGAGTGCATCAAGTAATAAAGACTCTAGAAAAAGTGAATGTATAAATTTGAGAAACATGCTTTATATTTAATTAATTTACAATAATTTAAAAATATAATTGCAAGTGTTGTGATAGGGTGTTCTTGGGAAACCCTGATTTCAGAGCACTTCATTTTGCAGCTTTACCCACCTTCACTTTTGACATCTTTTCTTTGAGTGTATCACTCTGGTGAAACCTCAAGAGAGAAAATTGCCAATTTTTTGGTTACCTGATTTTGGAAAACAAATTGATGAAAGTAAAATTATTTGGACAGAGAGTTCTGGAGCAGTCTGTTCCACAGAGATCTGATGAAAAAATCTCTATGTTCCATCCACCCTGAAGAAGTCAGCATACAAGGGCCTTCTCAAGCGAGACAACTGAAAACTACTTTTTCAGCGTTAGCTACGAACCCAGTCAGTAACTCTTGGCTAAGGGAAATGCAGCTACTGGTGAAGAACTAAGAAGGCTGCAAGAAAAATGTGCAGGAGGTAGAAAATTATCCCCCTAGGAGGAAGAACAAAATTGGATTTGCTTAGGCAGATTACAAAATTTCATCTTAAGGAACTCTGTCTCTTCAAATGGCATAGACATTTGTTTAACCTCTGAAGACTGGTCAGGACCTGACTATCTCAAATCCTTTTGCAGTCTAAGCTTATACTAGAGCCTTAATACACTTTCAAACACAGTGATAGCACTTAATAAATAATGTAACTACACAGTTTATATCATAACAACTACACAGTTCTGTATCATAACAATACATTAACACTAAGGGTCTTTTGATATTATTGCTGTAGAAACTGACACTGTTATGTGCCTTGGGCTTTTTGCACCTTAGAATGCCAATGAACTTTTCAGTCCTGCCACCATGAAAAAAGCTGACTGTTTATTGCTCAGAATAATGAAAAAAGTTATGGACCTGTAGGTGCTACCATCTTTCAGAAGTTAATGACTCTGAAAGTTATGCACTCTAATATGCCTTCTTAAAGTGATAATGTTCCTGAAGTGAAACCTTTGGAAGATCAGTGAAAACTGCTTTTGTCTTACAGCTTCAAAATGTGTAGCTGTTTACTATGTAAAACCTTTACCTTTCTAAAACAAAACTCATATACAAACTCTGATTAAAAGGCAAACAAATTTGTGTTGAATCATATCTTGCCTTTTGCCTCTTCCAAAAGGAAGAAAGATCTCTAAGAAACATGCTTCGTATTTCCCTAAGCAGAAAGAAAGACGATACTGATTATAAGAACTACTCTATAAAAATCACTGGCTCATCTAACAAGTCTCATAATTATTTACTCAACTATTTAACAGAAGTGTGAGCAGGGAAAGATGTTGCTTCTTGTGAAAGCTGGGGATAAAGAGGGATCCAAAAGTCTGCAAAGACATTAAATGTCATTCAAGTTACATCTACTACAGAGAACTGCATTATATATAAAATGGCAATAATAGGTCTTTTAAAAATATTACTGTTCGGTCAACTGAAGCCTGAGGATCCCTGAATTATTAGGCACATTTTCTGCAAGAAATGAGGGACTCTTGGGAGATATATGAGATTTTGGTGACAATCTGGCTTCAAGAAACAATTAGCAGACAAGGAGATTTCAGAGTAAAACAGGCAACCACCATGTATATCAAAACATGCCCACTGAAACTATTTTTGGTTGCCAGAGGCCAAGATCAGCTCTAATCAAGTTAATGCTCAAACCCAGAGGGAGATACTACTGTAATCCTTCTGACAAACAGTGCTAAAATGGGCACAACCTGTTGCCTTCAACCACGAGAGGAAATGAGCTTAGAATTGCTCTGCTTCTGATAAAATTCTTATCAACTTCAGTAGTGCCATTATTAAGCTTCCAACAATGACTATCCAAAGCACCAAGGACGTCACACCTTCCTTCAGGCACTCTCAGCAAGGCCAAGGAAGCTCAAGGACATTCACTTCCCCAGGCATGGGTTTGCAGGCAGAGATGTAGTGGGCTGGAGGCTTCAAAGGGCTCTCCCAGTCCCAAGGAAGCTGAAGGCCCTGTGATCCCCTCCAGCACCGCTCACAGTTTCTTCAGGAGACAGTTCCATATTCATTACTTGGAACTTATCAAGCCTTTTAAGAGCAGTTCTGTTGCAGCGTCCTCAAAACAGAGAGCTCACCACTGAACAGCTATAGGGTCTCTGAACCTGCAGCAGAACAGAGAGAAGAGCTGAGTTTTTGTGTGGTTGGAGCCGTCAGGCAGCCAGAGCCCTCATCCTACAGGACCATCACAGCACTGCAAAGCTCACAGCCGGATTGTGCCCATCCCAGCTCTTCCCTTGCTCTCGCTAGTCTCTGGCAGTAGAAGCTGCCAAAGGGTCTATTCTAGCGTGTCACGCTGCTGAAATCTTCAGCTTTCCTTCATGGCTGTCAACTTGATAATTTAAAGGCTTGCCAAGAGCCAAACTTCAAAAGCCCTCACTTTAAAAAATAGGTTTCTATTAACCAAAAGTGAGAGTTAGGCATGCTCAGATAGCTACTGGCTATACAGGCAAAGCACACTACCGGATGTAAAAATTTACCTTGTTAGCTACAATAGAGCTCAAGATCCTGTTTCTTTTTCCATAAATCACCCCATGTATGGGCCAGGATTTACATCAGCTTGTGCTAAAAGCCAGCTTCCTGGGTGCCAGCTGGCGTTACACACATTGGGGCAGAAGCTCCTGACCTTGCAAAGGCAAAACACACATCACAAGCAATCAAGAAACAGGAACAAGGACAAGGAGAAAGCTCTTTGGCCTACTCCTCTCCATCCTCTAGCCAGTGTGCACTTGCCTGGGGAGTGGAAGGGGGCACTGACAGTGTGCAAGGCCAGGCTTGCCAAGGTGCTGCTCAATTTTAGCCCTCACTGCATCAGGTCCCTGCCAGAGAAGGACAAATGTGCAACAGGCCACAGGAACGAGAGCTATGAGGCAACGTGTGAGGCTGGGGAGAGACTGGCACTAGGAACTTTGCAAGGAATTAAAATCAAGCAGCTCTGATAAGTGTTTGAGTTTAGACACGTGCTGTTTGGTCTAGTACAAGAGTGCTTTAAATACCTACATTTGGTTGGGTTTGTGTAAGTAACACCATGCTCACAGTTTCATCTCACGCTTTTACTCCTAAGTTATGTGCTCATCTTGCATGCACTTTCACATGCACTTTCACCCAAATAAACACATAATCACCTGTCTGGCTGCATCACTCCCGCTGGGGGCTTATCATGCTGTTGTAAGCATCACTAAGAATAGAGTACAGTATGTTTCCTTGTGTGCATGTGTGTGTTGGTTTTCTATCATCTGTTTGCCTGCCCCAAAGGCTGCTGATATAGCCTGTCTTTGATCCTGAAAGTACTGCGCATTTTCATGTAGCATTAACAATTATACACTTATCTTGGACAGGAAAAGGGAAACTTTAAATGCAGGGTTGGCTAAAACTTGTCTACCAGCCAGTTTTCAATCACTTATTTTGTGGCTTTTACTGCCTGGAAAACTGAAGAATACAAACCCTTTGCACAGAGTATCCCAACAGAGAAACAGAATGAAGTTAAGGTAAAATTGGGGGAAGTAGGCAATTTTGGGTGCAGTTTCATAATACAGTTCCAGCTAACCCAACAGCTCACTGCTACCCAAATGGACATTTTGTCTCTTCTCCACCACCTCCTTGCTCCTGGCTCCACATTCCCAATACCTATCTCCTGTGCGTTCTGGAAGCCAGCACATCAGAAAATTAACCGACCCACCAGATCACTACATTGGATCTGCTTTCAAGAAGTGCAAGAAATTACGTGAGCAGGCACGAAGAGGAGGTGGGGCTGTGCCACTGGGGAGTGGGAAAAGGGCCAGCAAAAGAGTGGATGTCCCCATTCAGCAGTAGCCAGACATTATGCACACTGACTTGTTCATAAACTCCCAGTAAAAGCAGATCTAAGCCACTTCTTACAAATTCATGATGGGATGTCCATTGGTAACTTCACAGGATGGGTAATAATTATTTTGTATCTGTTGACCACCTTGCCCAAAAAGACCATGTTTCAATATCTTAATAAATAAAATGACATATATTATTCTTGATTGCAACACTGATGAGCTGATTCTAGGAGCTTGGTTTGATGAAGTTTCCTCAGTGTCTCTATAGGGAAAGATTGCAAAGGCTTTGCTTTTACATTTAACTATGAGAAATGTTATTTCTTTATATGCAGAAAGAAATTTCTTTATATGCAGAAAGATTAATGTGACCTTCATAGAAATTTTGTATTAGCCTTAAATCTTCAACTTCTACTAACATAAATTAAGAACAGCATGATTCTTATTTGGCACCTGGATGAACAAATCTACATCAAATCCACCATGCAGAGCCCATGCCAGTGCACTCTTGTCACCCTAGGTTTCACTGCAGGCTGCATTGAAGTACAATCTCCAGCTTGGAGCAGACACTGGTGTGTTCTGGAGCCAGACCACCAAAACATTCACTTCCCAAACATGAGTATCACTGGTGTGCATCACAAGGTGTCAATGCTCCTTACTTTGTAGATGTAAACAGTAACAGTGTCTGCACTAGCAGCAGTGCTGGCATCTCCCAAGTAAGGGAACGTTTCTATCATTTTGCAGTGTTTGTCTGAATCTGAGCAAAAAGTTTAAAAAAAAATCAAAAACTACTGGGAAAATATTTTTACAATCTCCTTCTAGTTACTCATATACTACATTATAAGGGGATTTTTCTTCCTGAATTACAAGATGGTTCCATCACCAAACTGAAAGCATTAAAATTACTTTTTCTCCTCTGTAGTGTATAGGTACAGTCAGCACACATAGCCGGCATACGTCACAGAAAATAAAAATTAACCGAGTCAGGCATTTTTGTTCAAGGCTCGTGTGCTGCCCACAACGCCAGTCACACAACACTGTTAATTGCTGCTGGCACTGACAGTAGGGATCCCCTTCCATCTGCTAGGACCAGCTGATGCAAAATAAAAACAATCCCTTGGAGTGAAGCGCAGCTCTGCGGGGTCAGCGCCCGGCGCCGCTGCCAGTGCCGGGCAGCACCCGGGCTGTGCGGGAGCGGTGCCCTGCGCGCGGCTCGGCTCCCCATGGGGTGCTGAGACACTTTACGCTTACGGTTTCCTTAGGGTTTTTAATCTTTAAAGACGCCACTCTGCAGTCTTTGAAGCCTTTAGTGACGCACCAGCCTCTCCCCAGCCGCCTCCTGTTCCACGCAGGGGAGTAAAGGTGCCCGCGGCAGAAGCCCCCCGTGCGGTGATTCACCTCCCCGGGCTCGCAGCTCAGGCTGCGGCTCCCCTCGTCCCCCTCGCTGCTGAAAGCGGAGCCCGGGGGCGTAATGGGAGCAGGGCAGGTGCTCTGGTGCAAGAAAAGTCCGCGGGGACAGACCCTCGCCCTCCGCTCCGCAAACCGCCCCCTCCCTCCGTCAGCGGGGCTACTGCTGACCCAGGGTACGCGTCCCCAGCAAAGCGGGAGGAAGGCACGGCTTACCGGAGCTGCTCGCCGGTGAGCAGGACCTCGGCCATGTGCTCCAGCTCCGCCGCTTTCTGCTGCATGCTGCTCATGCCCTCCTCCATCGCCGCCGGCCTGCGGGCACAGCACCGCCGGGTGAGGGGGCACCGTGGACCCGCCGCCCCCTCGCCGGCAGCTCCGGAGCTCGTTCCGCCCGGGCCCGGCGGCCGCGGAGCTAGGCGCGGGGGTGGCCCGCAGCAACAGCCACCTCCCGCCGCTTCGGCTCACCTGAGCACGTCAGGTCACTTCTCCCCTCGGCAGGCTCGGATCCCTCCCGCCGCTTCCCGTGTTATTGTGTCACTCGCAGGCGGAGAAACACATGGGTGCAGCCGCCGCCGCAGCCGGGCTCGCTGAGGCAGCAGCGTCCCCCCCCGGCTGTCACACAGCAGGGTCGGCTCTGCCCCCGCGGGAAGGGGCCGGCTCCCCGCCGGGGGGTGCGAGCCAAGCGGCTGCTGCCGCGCCGCTCCCCTCCCCGCCAGCCCGGCCCGGAAGGCGAAAGGCAGCCACGCACGGAGGAGCACAGCGCTCCCCTCCCGTGGCTCCCTTCCCGCGGGTGCAAAGTCCCCGCGTCATCCCTTCAGCGCGGGGCTGCCTGGAGGACGGGTTGCACGGAGGAGCAATGAGCTCGGGAGAAGCCGAGCCGGCTGCGCGAGCGGGGATGCTGCTGCTGCCCGCTCACACTGTGCGGGCTGCGCATAGGCAGTGATCCTTAGGGATGCGGCGC
The DNA here is from genome assembly GCA_013400975.1 of Atrichornis clamosus. NCBI lineage: Eukaryota > Metazoa > Chordata > Aves > Passeriformes > Menuridae > Atrichornis > Atrichornis clamosus. The sequence goes on from WBMZ01008439.1 coordinate 107,475, forward strand.
AGAGCGGTAGTAGAAAAGGGGCTAGTGGTCTGGGTTTTCACCCTCAAAAACTGGTGCTGTCTTCCTGCTGCCCACATTTCTGCTTCTACCCAGGGGTATTTTCAGACCCTGGTCCCCTGCCCATGTCAACTCTTTGTCTCCAGGCGACGTAGGATACAGAATGCTTGAGGGCAGAGGACCATTTTGCCTTGTTAATGGCAAGCAAATAGCAAGGTCGTGAACACTGTCAACATTTTTGAAGGGGGAAAAAATCCTCACCCTTTTTTTCAAAAAAATGTCCAGGATGAGGCAGGCATCTTCTGCAGTGGTCCGACCATGGTTTTATTTGCAAACACATGCAATATCTTGATGACTACTCATTGCCTTTAGTTCTGCCTGCACATTCTTTGTGTGCATAGAAATCACGTCTGCTAAAGAACTTGCAATACTGTAATTGATTTAGGACCAAAACGATAGTTTCAGAACCACAAGAAGAACTAAGAGGGAATCAAGTGAACATAGCAGTAACCAGACTGCAAAGGGAAGAAGGTGATTCTTTGCATGGCCTAAAGTAGACTTGTGGCATTTATTATCAAAGGCGGCACTGGACGTAAAAGAATGGACTTGGAACCAAGGTAAAACATACTTGGAAAAGAAATCTACAGAGGGTTACTAAGCAGACAGCAGCCACATCCAGATCAGGAAATTCTCTGTTCTAAAAATAATTGTCTCACAAGGCAAGCACTTGTGTGACATTTCATATGTTTCATTTCCCTGCTGTTCCCTAAGCATCTGTTTATAACCACTGAGATAAATCCAGGACTAGATGGACCTTTGGTTCAATCCAGTAGAGTTCTTTTAACGAGCACCTTTTTGCATCTCAAAGAGCACTAGAGGTCCATGAATGGAAAAGGGAGAAAAACATGATCTGCCTTCATTTCATTTGGGCCAGAGAGAGCAAATACCTTAGGACTGTAAGGACTACAGCTTGAGATTACTTTCTGTAAATTTGGAAGACATGCATTTAATTTGAATACTTGCAAACACCCTCTAATTCCACTTACACTGCAAACATACAAAGTACAGATTCACAGAGCTGAGATTCACAGAGCTGGAAACAAAAAGGGAATTGAAACAACCATCTCATCTGACCTTATCTATAGGACAAAGAATGTACACAGTAATTTTTATGAAGCACTTTATCATATGACTGAAGGAAAGACAATTTCAAGAGAATGTACATTGCAGACAATTTCTGGGTAAATCCTTGGCTCTGTCACCTGGGTTTGGCTGATTCCAGCCATTAACTGCTGCTAAAAGGAGATACACTCTTCTTCCAGGCTCTGGCAGCACAATATGCAACGTCTTATGCTATTTTTCCCACTTTTAGGACCCCTGCTTGTTGCAATTCAATTCACTAAAGAGGGAGAAGAGTACCAGAAAGTGGAGAACTTCTGGGCTAGTGAACAGAGCTGTGCAGATGGTTGTAGCGCGCAATGAATGCCAGAGCTGACACCAAGGTGGAGTGAGCCTTGGCAGCTTGAAACAGGAACAAAAGAAGTGGAAGAGGGAGAAGCTGTCTTAATGCAGCGACAAGGTATCGTGATAGGATGCTTGTGGAACTGCAGCCTGAAATCCATATATTTCCTTTCACAGTTTTGCAACTTGCAAAATGCAGGCCAGTGCAATTTCCAGTACTGGATTATTTCATTATTATAGAAATTTGTGCAAGCCTTTGCACACTGGTATCCCATTTGTAATTTGTTCCACATGTTCATACTGAAATTTTTTACAGTTACAGTTATCCTAAGAGGAGGGAATTGGCTATCAGTCACTCCAAGCCTGCTGTCACCCAAAAATTGTTAACTGACATAACCTTGAATGGTCACATTTCAGTCAAGACCAGTAAAAAGCTACACAAAATAACCTCATTAGATGTTTGTAATTTGTTTTAAATGTGCAGACTGCTACAGAATATAAGGTCTTGCAAAAGATTAGACTGTGTTGACCCTTCCTCCCAAGGCGGACTGGTCATGAAAACTAAGACACTGCTCTAAGAGTTGGGACAGCATGTGCAGAGTATGAAATTCTGACAAGAGAGAGAGACTCTGAGATAACCTCCAGGAAGTAGATTGATTTCTTTTTTCAGATGGAAGATGAATTTTAGAAGTCAGTGCCTATTTTATACATGAGTTTTACCTTAGCATGGCTGAAGTTAAGTGAGATGAAGGTAGCTAGCCAACAGTAAGGCATTCCTCAGCCAAAAGCATGACAGATCTTTGAGCTGGAACCCTGGGACACTTCAAAACTCATCCTCCACAACATCAAGAGAGTAACAAAAGCTGCATAGGTCTGCTGGAGGGCTGGTACCACAGGTGTGAGGGGGAGTTCAAGTGTCTTCCAGAGACTTGTGACAACACTAGAGGCTCTCTGGCATGCAGTAAGTTGTAGGCTGCAAACTTGAACCACTAAGGTCACAAAACTCTGTGGAACATCATGCATGAATAGGCACATTGTATTAGAGTACTGGGTTTAGAAAACATGTTAGTATGTTGTATAAACTTTCTTATCTCATTTAGTAAATTGTCCAAGTGGTGAAACACTAGAAGTTTACATAGTGAAATATGAATATTGCTTTCACTGCTTTAAAGACTATTGTATCTATGGCCTAAATTTTGATTCATTCTATTAATCTGAGATTTGATAAATTAATTCTTTAGTCTCACTAATCAATTTCCTGCAAGCTTATTTTAACACGAGACATGCACATGAAAGAATTACTGGTGTTCGTGTGTGCACTTCTCATTTTTCCTGTAACTTTGTTCCTGAGTCCCAAAGGTTGTCTGGTTTTCCCTTGCTGGGATGACTAGAACTTTTTAAACAGGAAAATAACACAGATGCAAACGATGGTGAAGCACTTCAGGGACAAAAGGGATTTGCAGGTGAGCTGTTAGATGGGTTTGTTTTTCCTACTATCTTTTGTATAAGACACAGCATTATGTAAACATTAAATTTAAAAATATTTGGTCACTCTCTTTACTGAGGAAGACAAATACAAAATGATTTTTGGCTTTTAAGTTGACCTTTCATTTAAGTAGCTTTTGTAACACTCACGGAATATTAGTGTGAAGGGTTTTTTTGTATATTCCCATGCTTATTTGCAAAGAGAGCTCACGTGTCTTTGTGTTTCAACTGGTTGACTTCCTTAGCACTAGACGCCTGGGAAGGGGAACCATAGGAACTACCAGGTATTGTCCAAGCTCCCCTCCTCTTTTCAGGCTACATACAATAGTGTTTCCCATACATGGAAGTGCACAGCTTACATTCATTGCTGCCCTAAGTTTGAACAATTTAAGTCGTCTGCTAGGTCATAAGAAGCAGTGCTTGTGTGATTCAAAGGACTGAATGTATCTGGACAAGCTAATTTTAGTCTTGTGATAAACCACAGGAAAAGTTAGCAAGCTTTCAGAAAAAAAAAATATTTTAAACTTCTCTTTTTTCATTTGTAGCATCCAAGTTTCTGCAGAAGCCACCATGGTAAGATAGGAGGAATTTTTCACAGTCTGTCCAACTTTTCAGCACCTGTGTGACACTCATATCTGTTTAGATTCTTACATTTCATGTGTCACTGACCTGGTAGTGGTTATAATAGTGAGCTGAAGTGCAGAGGAAAATGCATTTTGATCCTGAGATGTGCAGAGACAATCTGGAAGGGGCTTTCTAAGCCTGTCCTTATGCAGTTTTTTCATTTTGCATTAAATATTCAAACACTTACTAGGCCAGACAGAGATAGTGAGATTTCTGTGCAGACTCACAGCTAAAGCACCAGCAAGAGATGGGTACATGCTTTAGTGCTTGCTCCTGTGAACAGATAAATATTTTATAGAAACATGAAGCTTCAATAAGATAGAAGATCAGAAATTCACATTAGACCAGTAATCCAAATAATTACAGTTGACAGTATGCTCTGTTAAGCCAGTATTTTGCATTACCCAGTGCGTGTTGCCATTTGTTCTATCCATTCAAGTCCCTCTACTTTTTTATACCTGGAATATTTTCTAATTTCTCTTATTTCATATATTCATTTAATATAGTCATTCAATTATTTTTTTTCAATAATTCCAAATTTTGAGCATCACAAAATATTTACAAGTCGAAAAGCACCTGTAAACCTGTCTGAAACCTCAGGTTTTTCTTTGAAGAAGTTCACATGTATTTCCAGTAGTTCTTTTTGTTTGTTTCTTTTATCTTTATTTTATTCTGCATTTAACCAATAGCAATTATGAACTCATTCAGCCAAAGTTATGTCCACATCATATGTTTAGTCCAGGTCGTAGTCTCAGACTTGCGTAGTATCCAACTTAATGTATGCACTGGGAGGTGTGAGTCAGCTGGGAAGTGTGACTAAGAGCTGAAAAGGAACTGCTTTCTAAACCACTTCTCAAGTGTGAAGACAACACCTTCCAGCTCAGTGGTAAAAGCCAGCTTCTTGAGCCGTCCCCCAGCCACATCTCTGTTAATGCACTCTGGTTGCAAGATTTAAAATGTTTGCTTAAACCACTGTGGGTTGAACTGATGGTTTGACACTCAGTTGTGATCAGTCCTGAACAGTGAGGTGTGGAGGTTTTTTTCTTCTTTGGGAGACAATACCTAAGAGCTGAGATTTCGTCTAAGACAGTGTTAGGATCCAGTTTTAAGGTCCTTAGAAATACCTCTGCCCCAATTAAGGTGCAAACGAGACCACGTGCCAGTGACAATAGTATGGGTTTATTAGATAGTAAATATGAGACACAGAGAGAGAGAGAGAGAAAGAAGGAAAGAAGTGAAAGACAGGTGAGGGGGATGAAGAGTGACAGAGACAGAACAAAAATAGTATCACCACTCCGTGGGCCCCGCTGGTGCTTCGATGATCCTCTTTAGCAGGTCTTCCTGGTGGTGTAGGTCCCCCCCAAGAAACACAGACTGCCTTGGGTATTTATGCTCAGGCTAGGTAGGCATGTCCGGCCATGTCCCCCTGGAGGTGGGGGGTTTCACAGCTGGCCAGTTTGTGTACTCAGAGGATGGGTGTTTATTGCCCCTCACCAGAGGTTACGCCATGCACCCAAAACTTCCTCCTCCCCCCTCAGTGGGGGGGGAATTTTTGTTTAAACTTGGCTTCTGTGAGCTGTGTTCTCCCCCTNGTGTTCTCCCACCGCAAACTCAGCTGGAGGCTTCAGTCTATTGTAGATGCATACCTTTCCCTCAGCCTGAGGTGATTGAATAATCGGTTTCCCTTTTCTCCGGTCAGCAGTCTGAGTTTCAGTTCAAAGTCCCAGTCTTCAGGGTAGCTCTTATGATGAACAAAATTTACATCAATGTTTGAGGCATGAACTGTTCCAGTCTCTGACACACACCTTAATAACCTACTAGTCTTTTGCTATCTATTGATGCTTCTCAACTCGAGTTTCTGTAGACTATTGCTCTTTCCACACTGCCCACGATGGAGCACACTCTGCCTTAGGGGATCTGACTCTTCCGTTTCCTAGGGTGAGCATCACAGCCGGGGCTTGGGGTAGGTGGTGGGTGCAAGCACGCAGTGCGCATGTCCCTGGGGATATGTGGTTCTGGTGGCAGGACCAGATGCAAACAGTTCGACAGATGCCAAACAGCTGCTTCTCTGAGGCACGGAATCAAAGTCCTCCTCATAGATTGACAAGGCTTTTAATAAAGAAAAACAGTCTTTGTCGAACAGTACTCTCTAACGCAGCAGTTTCTGCATTGTCTCTATCCTTCACCACATCCCATCTTGTCATTAGGTGAGGCTGTGGGGCACACAGAGACATCCCATGGATGAGGAACACCCATCAGCAAAGCTGCTCCTCAGACAGGCCTCTCTGGGGCAGAGGCAGCAGCACAGCACGTTGATCTTGTGCTGCCACTGCTGAGAGACATCGGGAACGCTACTAACCGCTGGCATCACTCAGCTCCACTGGGATAATCACCACCAGCAACTACTCTGGCTCCCCTGAGTCTTGCCCACGTCTGCATAAAGAACTGTTGCCAGTGTATAATCACTCTGCCACCCTGTGGCCCTTTCAAGAATTTAAGTATGAAAATGCCAGTTAGAAAATTGTTGTGAATTGATGCTCAACAAAAGAAAAAGATTGTTAAATTAAGCTAATGGTAATTTTATGAAGGAATAATCTTTAGACAATACAATCTTGGCACACAATTAAAAATACAAACATACTTGACTCCATCAATTATTTCCCTCCACAATGAACACCAAAAATAACTACCCACTCTAGTCAAAATGAAAAATTAAAGTAAGTAAAACACTGGATAATTCAATATTCTCTTTTATGAAGGTACTCTGTAAGGAAGTGTTTGTCTGGGACTTCCTGGGTTCTCAAAATATTTCTGGATATCTTACAGTGCTGAATCAATGAGATACGCTCAGTAGGACACGATTCTAAAATAAATCAGAATATCTGCATTGTGCTGAGACATAGCAAAATAATTGGCTATGACCAGTCCCCTAATTGAACCAAAGAGAAGGTATTTTTAGTGCTATTGAGAACCAGAATTCTTTATGGAGAAAGAGTTCTGCTGCAGCTCTGCATCAGGGAAACTGGATGCCAAAAGAACTGTTGCAAGGAGGCACCAACAGACAGAACCGGGATGAAGCAGAAGCATATCAGGGTTTTCTCATAAGAACAAATTCATGTTTCTTGAAATAGAGAACCTGGTAACAATATTGCCAAGGGCTGAACTGTAGTGGGAACACTACAGAAGAAAAAGAAATCTGAAAATCAGTCTGTAGCTGTGTCCAGGAGGGAAATTTCACCAAAGTGAAATGCCCAGGGAAGAGGCATGAAATGAGGATAAAAAGGTACAGGAAAGACTGACGAAGAGGAAAGGATTGGTGAGAAAAGCATCCCACTAAGAACAGAAGTAGGACTTGAGCTGGAGAAAACAGAGGGAAAGAAGCTGGAACAGCAGCAATAAAGCCAGGCTTAAGTAGGAGATGGAAGGAATGGATTGTCTTTGTGATAATACAGAGGTTTTCCCCTCTGTATTATACCAGCGTCACAGCAACTGTCAGAGAGACAAGACCTTCTGCTCCGCACTGACTTCTTTCTCTGGAGAGGAGTTCTCCAAATTGTCACTCTTAAAGATGTCAGTATAGAAAACTCACCTGGAAGCATCAAGGACCCACTTACTATGCGTCCCAAGCACGGAATAGGATCAGCTACGCCTGTGCTTTTCCTATAATCCACTTTGCCAGGCCCCAGCATGCACTCCCCCAGGAATGGAACCTGCATAGAATTTTTAATTAAATCTTTCTTAAGTTTTTTAATTGCCTTTGATGTTTCTCTCATTCAAGTTGTTACATTTTGGATGAATACTCATTTAACTTTCTGAAGAGAGCCCTAAAGGACAGTATTTCCCCTCATGTCTCACACAGGATCTCTTCTGAAGCAGTTCATGATGAGAGCAGCCTCATCACCCACTTACAGAACAATTTCCCAGGGAAAGGCAATTCTATTAGGTAAGGTAGTTGTCAAAACTGATGACCCAGTCTCTAACACTTAGGAGAAGGTGAGACGACAACTATCTCTCCTAAGTGTACAAGCAATGAAGTTATTTTTCTGAGTCAAGATCTCTGAGAGGCCAAAACATGCAGTGAATGGAAAGTTACTCATGTTGTCCCATTATAGCCTACCACATGATGTCAAATTGTTCAACGTCTCAAGACATTGTTATATACTCACTACTATTCATTACTCACAGAGTTGTAAGAAAAAAATTCCAGCTACTCATTGACACAGTGATTACAACAGAAAAATGTTTGTCCTTATGACAAACTCCGGTATTCAGCAGCAGGAGAAAAAAATACAGATGGTTAGGATCTTCACAGAAAAATATAAAACATATAATAGACATGGGAAGATTAATGCTTTAGGCAAAGGCCCTAGTAACACCTGATGAGGGGGGTAGATGGAAATCTTCAGAAAGAAAGGTTTCTTGCAGAGATGTCTGCAGAGTTTTTCCAGTTTCATGTCAGGTTGACGGTCTGGGGCTAAAAATGACTTGGGACTAGAAATGCTTCTAGGTATATTGGGGAGCAGAATGGGAAGGGTATAGACCGCTCATCTAACATATCAGCACTGGGAAGGAAGTTGAGAATGATAAAATCAAGTGAACTGGTAATTCATGGATGGTTGCAGCCTGAGATCTCATTATTCATCATTACTGAGAGTGAGACTAGAAGGCCCTACAAGCAGAACCAAGAGAAACAACTAGAATTTAACAGAATAAGGTATTTGTTACAGTTTATGGTTCATTTCAGCATTAGGTTTGTTGGACATTTTACAATGTGTTCATTTGTATTGATGTTTCATTTTTTCTCTATGTAAGGCTTCTGCTCCTTTTGCTACATAAGCTTTTCCTATATTGGCTTCTTCTCATTTAAGTTTTCATCCTGCTATTCTTCACTGTAGTTTTCCTGCACCACTCCTCCATTGTATTCTCTTTACAAATACAATACTTGATGCATTTTCCTGTTTGGGGTTTTTTCCATATTTTGCATAATATCGCTACAGTTTTCACATTAATTTGATAAATCTATTGATTTATTTTCGATTCATACAGAAAGTATAAGTATGTAGTTTGCTGGGATATATTTCTACACATATCCCTAGCAATGCCTAAAAAATTAGTAACAGATTAACTAAAACCCATGCACTTTCTGAGGTTACTACTATGCAGATACTAGCTAATCAAGAAATGGGATGATGTGATAACTTGCCAGATGACACATACTGATATTTAGGTTGTCACTAATAATAAGGTCTCCAGACTGAGCCTTCAAATCAGCCACAAAATTCTCCACACAGTATTAAAAAAACCTACATTATCTCATGTAAGTCGTAGATATTAATGATAACACTGTTTCAAATAATTCTAGCAGCAAGTGTTTTAAGTGATTACATTTTAGGGCCTGCAGTAAAGTATTGCTGTTAATTTTGCCAACTAGCAAAATCATCTTAGTCTGAATTACAGATTTTGCTGTGGTAGAAGCACTCTGGAGATCTACCCAGAAAATGATGGACAGGGAGCAAAAAATTTTCATGATGTATTCATGCATGAAATGACATGACCACCTGACATTACTCTAAATCTAAAAGGGACCATATCCCTGTAATTAATACATTCTTGAAAAAAATGGCCTGCTCTTTCATGCCAATGTGAACAGACTTCGTAGCACATTCCCACCCATTGCACCAGTGTGAGGACATGCGGTGTAGCAATAAATGTCCTAGCTGAGACTGGGAGAAGCTATGAACATAGCTGTGAAGCCAAGGGATTTTTTGCTTTTTCTAGTTTTATATGTTAGAATTCCTGTAACTTTCCACTGTAACCCGTAGTCAGTAGTACCCTATATCCCAGACAAAACAGAACCATTTATCACCCTAGCATTCCAGAGTTGAGAACATACTATCGCTCTGTGATGACTGAAAAACAAAATTTTAGAAAGAACAGGGAATGCCAACAGCAGACTGCTGCAAGGAGATGGTTCCATTAATTCTATTCCTTAATTGGAGGATCTTTGTCAACTATGTTAATTTGCTACACCTATAATATACAGAGCCTGTTGCACGGGACACACACTTACTTACACACTCTCTTCTTCTGCACTTCCTATTGTTTGTACTCTGGGCTGACGATGGGGAGGGACCTGTCCCCCCACAATTATGACTTGCTCGGAAGACCTCCGCAAAGTTTTTTGCTTTTTCCCTACCCTTTTAACTTCACCTCAGCTTCTGCTCTTTAACCTGACAAGGCATCAGCTGAGTACCAGCTTGTTCAGGTTTACCCCACCTTATCATGAAATCAGTGTGGCATGACTGATCCTCTGGCTTTGTTTGCAACTACACATGCAGTCCTTGCAAAGAAATAACAAAACAGGTCTCTAATTGCTAGTTGTCTCATAAGCACTGGGCATCTGGGTTCTTGCTTGTCACAACTGTGTACAGTGAAATTCTCAAGGTCACTTTCAAATCGTGTTGATCTAGTGTGTGTGCTCTGGCTATTTTGGCATATGCTTTCCAGTTTTGTGGTTGAGTATTTCTTCTCCAGTATTTCCAGGCCAGAACCAAGAAATATTAAGGTTTGTTAACAGCTGTTTATTTTCTCCTAATTTGAATATAACTGTTTTGCATCTCCCTGTTGGCCTGTTAAGTCTGACAAAACAGCCTTATCTGAGGTAGCAATGAGCTATCTGGTTATTCTACTAATTGGCTGAAATTTTCCCTGTTTGAGTCATGGACTCATTGACTCCTGCTCTGTGGTGCTTTTCTGGCTGACATCACTGGGTATGATGGTTTTACTGGGGTATGGTAATACAAAAGAATCATGGCCTGGAACACAGAATACGCAAGCCACTGTTTTGCTATTTTACCTTTCTCTACAAAAAAAAAGTTTAAAAAATTAAAGTATGTCTGACTCAATAATCAACTCCAATAGAGAGCAGAAGAGTGTGTGCTCTGGTGATTTAGGGGGTCTGAATTTATTTAGGATCCTGAGCTATGACTAAAACCTGAACATCGTGATTAACAGAGACAAGCACATGTAACCTTAATGAACTTGTCTAACGCTTTTGTGCATCACAGTCATTTTGACTTTCGCCACGTCTCACAAGTTCCACAATGTGTTGCATAGAAAGGTATTCTCTCCTGTTATCCATTACTTTCTGTTCTTTTCAGCAGCAATCCCCAATTCTTACATTTAGGACAGACTAGACAATCATTATTCAGGATAGGTGTGCACCATGGATTTACACAATGGCATAGTAATGTCTTCTGTTTTGTTTTTCTTTTCTCTTTGTTTTTTTCCTAGGAAGAAAATGTAACACATTCATTGTAGATAGTTACTCTCCCAGTGTCTCACAGGAGTCTGCAATGTGCTGAAACAGCATTCAGAGCTCTAACCTCAGTCACACCTACAGCTTCAGTGGTCATCTTCTGTATGGAAAAACAATGAGAACATCCAATGGCAGGTATTTTTAGACAATGAGAAACAGTCATTTAATGAGTGAAAATGTAACTCACATGCTAATTTTAAATATTGCAGATGGCATTCCAGCTGAAAAAAGAAATCCTTGAACTAGGATTTATGAGGCTTTAATCAAAATGAGCCTCTCTTGTGGAATAATTTCCAAGAACTGTAACTGTGAATTGTGTAATTATCACTGGGCTGACAACTATTGCAGTATTCAACTTTGGCACTGTGCCAGTTTTTCCAGTGTTGGCTTTATAAACTTTTTAAATTTTCTTAGCTACCTCTGTTGTGCTTTGAATGACATCTGTAAGTTTCTAGTGTGTACATCTTTGTCATTTAAATGCCCCATTTCATATAGCCCAATTTTCTCACTATATTTTACTGTAGAGCTCCCAAGCACTTCAGTTGCAATCACACATGGGAAGTCATCCTCCTAACAGGCTACCTAGTGACCAGTGCCTGGCAGTGGTAACCTGCACTCTTATGCATTATGTTATCTCCTGCTTCATTGTTCTGTGCTTTAGTTGTGGAGCTTTGGAGTTATTTCCTTTCTTTGAGTTGTCACAGATGCTCTTCATTTATTTAGCTGTTCACATCTGTCATGTCTGAGTCCTGGGAAAGATTTTACAGGGCCAAGAACTTCAAAGGCAAGACTAGAACAATCTTCAACCATCCTTTTTTTGTTTTGCTAACTTCATTTAACATTAGTCAACCACATTCCATTAACACTAATTTCCATTATCATTTGTCAATTCAAATACTATGCCAAACCTTACCTTGCTTGAGATTTGACTTTCATTCCTGCCCCTATCCCCAGCCCAGCTGAGAATGCAGAGGCTATTTCGAAGTTTAGTCTACTTCTCTCTTATGCTGAGAGGTGTACACCTTATTCCTCGCAGCTGTACACTCACAGCAGCCACTTAAAGCCTCAGATGGGGACCTGGGTGGACTGACTGCAGTTGGTGATTAGTTAAATTGGGATGGCTGAATTAACTGCTTCCTCAGCTCTTACTTCCATTCTCCTACAGGTGAATTTGACTCCTGCTTGTACTGTGATGTTACATGCTTCTGAACCCTGACAGTTTCAGCCCACCAGATCTGTTCAAAGTGAAAAGAGAATGTTACAGCAACTCCAAAGCAAATAAATAATCCCACTGCAACAATAGAAAATAATTTCAGGATCCTACCAAGCTCCCATGCATTTCCTTATAAATTTACAGCAACACTGATAGTTCAGCATCTCCTCATTTTCTCTGCAGTTCAAATTCATTACACGATTCATCCATGTTTCAAGAAACCAACTTCATCGGTTCCTAGACAAAACAGTTTTTGTCAGTTAGGTCACTGCTCTAAAGCATTCTCACTGAAAACAGATGCACAATACCAGTTGTTTCCTGAGAGATAAGACATATCTATAGATTTATGTCCATGTTTTTGCTGACAGGTCAGTTGGATTCTGCCTCTTAGAATGGATCAGAGCAGCATTCCCCTAAGTAGGGGCTTCAATATATCATCCAGCCACTACTTTCCACCAAACTTCCAGGAAATTTACCTGCCAAATTTGCTTGACCTTGAACAGCAACTTCTAGAGTGGTAAGCTAGGGACAGGCAGCAAAAGATGGCAGGCAGCACAAACATTTCAGTTCCTAAGGAAAAAAAAAAAAAAAAATATATATATATATAAAGCATCTTTAAACAGAACTACCAGGATAAACAAAACTGATTAGAAAAATTAATAACTACTACAAATGTTCCTGACAACAGATCAATGCCAACTCCTGAATAACATCAGTGATTTAATTCCTATTTGGTTTCTGTTACATAGCAGAGCTCTTGAGATACAAACTCCACAAACTCATGCCTTGGATTCAGCTCCTTGGCTATATCAGAATCTCTTTTATTTCACAGAATGAAAAGTAGAAAGACGAAGCAGGTGTGCAAAGTCATTGGAAAATTGCACAAATTAAGGTATAAATTAAAGTCAGCATAGTTAAGCTGCTATTTAAACAGTTAGTAACTATATGAACATTTATTTGGTAAAAAGTGATTTTCTGGTTTACCTTAGAGGTGTGCAGGAAGAGATTTACATTAAAGCAAAATGTAAGTCTCAAATAAGGCTGTACACATATCAGTTTGCACCTACACATTAGTAGAGACTAGCCAAAGTTGGAGTGACTCTGGTTTCCTGTTTCCACCTTCCAGTAACTGAAATAAAACATGAAAACATGATGGCTGAACAAGCCATATATGGTAGAGGTAAGTGCCTAATAACTTCAGTCAAGGTTTTCTCCAAGGCCAATTGCCTGGCTGGCACCACCCAGGCACAGGACCTTCTGAGGGCAGAGGATGCCTGGTTCAGTTATATTTAAAAACACTTGGTCTCCGTCGGGCTGGGACTGAACCAAGCCAGCTCCATCCCACCAGCTCCTGCTTCTGGTTCCCACATAAAAGGGGGTATGACCTCCTTGTCTGGGTCATGTGGTACAGGCTTATACCAAGCACAGAGGTACTCTGCAAGTAGATATACACAACTTAGGAGCACTGAGTAACTATTTGTTAGCTGATGCACACAGTAGACAGCTAGGACTAACACACTACTAAGCTGAGTGTTAATATGCCCCACAGCAAAAATCAATGAGCATTTGCAGAGCCAGGTGCCCCGGACAAGGCAGGGAAGAGGCATCCTGTGCTGCTCCTTGCAGAAGACTGACTCCCAGTGCTGCTGAACCACTGTCTTCTGAGTCTCTGCTTTTGTTTTCTTCTTACGTCTAAAGATGTCAATAGACTTCCCCTTGAATCTCTGAGCTACAGACTATTTCCATTGCAATAATTGTGCATGCCTATGGTTTCCAGTCATCCCTGTCATGGCTTTAGCTCAAGCACTTCCTTACAGCTTCCTCTGGCAGAGGGAGCCCAGTCAGGCCACAGCAAGAAATCCAGATGAGCCCTGAGTCATGGGGAGATGAACCTCTCTGTGGGGGCTGTGCAAGCCCTTTCCTAAGGGATCGTGCATGGATGAGAGCCTGCAGATACCTGCCGTCAGTCAGACTAGAAGGACAGAAGGAGCTGGGGTGGGTGACACTGGTGCCTTCCCACCCAGAGTCAGGCCCCACTGTGGTGGCTCCAACGCTGAATCTCCCTCTCTCCACACTTGCTGTCATGCTCTGGTGTCTAGGAAAAACTAAGAGGGTGTCACAGCAATGCTCCAGGCTTGGGGCAGCATGGCTGGAAAGCTGCTGGGTGGAAAAGGGTGTGCTGGTCAACAGTGACTGAACATGTGCCCTGGTGGCCAAGAACATCAATGGTGTCCTGGTCTGTATCAGAAACAGTGTGGCCAGCAGGACCAGGGCAGTGATTGTACCCCTGTATTCGGCACTAGTGAGGCCACACCTTGAGTGCTGTGTCCAGTTCTGGGCCTCTCATTACAAAAAAGACACTGAGGTGCTGGAGTAAGTCCAGAGAAGGGCAATTGAGCTGGTGAAGGGTCTGGAGCACAGACCTGATGAGAAGCAGCTGAGGGAGCTGGGGGTGTTTAGCCTGGAGAAAAGGAGGCTTAGAGGAGACCTTATCATTCTACAACTCCCTGAAAGGAGGCTGTAGCCAGGCAGGGATTGGGCTGTTCTCTCAGGTAAAAAGTAACAGGATGAGAGGAAACAGGCTCAGGTTGCACCAAGGCAGGTTTGTATTGGATATTGGGAAAAACGTCTTCACAGAAATGGTGGTCAGGCACTGGAATAGGCTGCCCAGGATGATGGTGGAGTCACCATACCTGGAGATACTTAAAAGACGTGGAGATGTGGCACTTAGGGACATGGTTTAGCAGTGGATTTGGCATTGCTGGGTTAAGGGTTGGACTTGATCTCACAGGCCTTTTCCAACCTAAACACGGCTATGAGTCTGTGCTGCCTCAGAGCTGGGCAGTGACTTCCATATTGGGCCTGGTTTTGTTGTATCTTGTGTTTATATTGTATTTAGTGCATTTTGTAGATTTTTATTGCATTTTTTGGCATAACGAGAAATTTTATTGCAGCACAGCCAGTCGTGTGCAGCCAGACAGGAACGTGGAGGTCCGTCCCAGATTAAACCCGGCAGAAGATCATCGCAGAGCGATTCCCCTCGGCGCCACCCCGCGCCGTTCCCGCCCTCCCGCCGGCCCGCGCACGGCCGTCAGCCGCACAATCAACGCCGCCCGCGCCCGCCTCCCTGGCGGGGCGGGGATGGAGGCCGCGGCGCCAGGTTCGGAGCGGGCCGGGCCCGCGGCCATGCGGAGCCGCGCCGAGGTGGACGCCACGCTGCAGACGGCCAAGCTGAACCCGGCGGAGCTGCTGCCGGCCGTGCACTGCCTCAGCTTCGGCCCGCAGGCCGGCGGCGGCGAGTGCTGCTTGCTGCAGCTGGAGCCGGGGCTCTGCGCCGAGCTGGAGGCGGGGCGCAGGTACGGAGGGCGCGGGACATCCCGTAAATGTGACTCTGTCCAGACTTGTATTCTTCTTATATGGTTTGCATAAGTGCCCCTTAAGTTCCTTAAACCTCTCTTAGTTACACTGGAAACTAAAGACTATTAACACCTAGAAGAAGCTTGTTTTTTATATGGAAAAATCCCTGCTGTGGAGGCTTCTAGCCAAAACTCGGGAAAGGCTGGAGCAGGGTCTCCAGGGAAGTAGTCACAGCACCAAACCTCCTAGAGTTCAAGATTGGACAGCTTTCTCGGCCACAGGGAGTTATTCTTTGGGCAGTCCTGTGCTGGGCCAGGAGTTGGACTCGATGATCCTTGTGGGTCCCTTCCAACTCGGGATATTCTAAGATTCTGTGATCAGACATATGAATATAGGTTTAGAAAAGAGATTCTGTCTCTAAAAGAATCCTGCTGATTTTGAGATTTTCCTACTGGAACTCTCGAGGTTTGAGGCATGGCAGGGTGCCTACAAGATAGACAAATTGGCAGGGAAGTATGTACAGTATTAGCATGGGCATTTGGTAGGATGGTTACGTGACACCAAACTCTGGACCAAGAGCAGATTCTATATAATTTTTTGTTACTGTTTTAAATGTCTTCTTTTTCTGCAATGCCAGTGACAAAAGAAAAAAGTGTTTAAAATGATACAAAATGAGAACTCTCTCCAAAGAAGGTACTTTTCTGAGATGTATGTTAGCAAGCCTCTTCCTTTTTAGTGCAATATTGATAAAGTGTCATTGGTTAGGGGTCTGAATCGTATTGAGGACCTCTTGGCGCACAGCTGAGCTTGTTCATGCATGCAGGCTTTGGGAAGCGAGAGGAGTAGCGTGATTAAATTGAATCTGAGCACTTAAGTTAGAGTAGCCTGGGGGAAATTGAATGTTCCCCTGTTGTGGTCCTGCTTGGGTATTATCACATCATCATGAAGAATCTTTGCTTAGTCACGTATGTGAGCTGAAGAGGGTGCTTTGCTTTGTCTCTTTGTCCAGAATTGTTCTAGAAGATGATTTTCTTTCCTGCTTGGAATTACTTGCAAGAAAATAATTCCCTCTCAAACCCATATCTATCTTAAGGGCTCTGCACAGTAGGCAAAATTTCTGTTTGCTTTCTTGTTTCACAATGGGTCAGTTTCTGTTCTCATTAAAAAAAAACTCTTGTTGTAATCTAATTTCTAAGATTAGTGAACTAGTTCAGTCATTAAGCATCACTTAATCAGTGTATTAGGGGGGTTGTGTGAATAGGCATATGAGGTGGTTCAACTGTGATCTGCATAAAAACTTTGAATGCTTGTCTTAAAAAAATAGTCAATTAATTGACAATTGCATCTTTATATTTTGGTGAACTGTGACTGTTGCCACCAAAGAGAAGAGTTTATAACTTCCTTAGAAATGTGTAAATGTGAAAAAATATCAGATGAGTTTAATAGGTGTTCATCCTGAAATAGAGATAAAAATATATCTTTATTTTTGTGCTGTTTTTTTTTTTTTCCCAGCCTAGTAATCCGTGGTGAAAAGGATGAACAAGCAGTGTTGTGCAGCAAAGATAAAACTTATGACATGAAAATAGCAGATACTTCAAATATGCTGCTGTTTATGCCTGGTTGCAAAACTCCAGAGGAGCTGAATGCAGATCCAGCATTTTGTAATATTTTTCATTCACAGGTATGTCTTCCAGAGATTTTGTTTTCTTTAATTCTCTGCTTTCTTATTCTCTGTAATTTCTTGTATTTTATCAATTTTGTATATGAAATGCAGCTGGGATTCAGATGCCTAAACATGGGCTTCTAATGCCATTTTAGATACGCTGTAGTATTGCTCTAGCTGCAGACTGCTACTGCAGAAGGACACGGGTCTCCTGTAGGTTCTTTGTATATTGAACTTCTGCAGGAGGATGTCTCTGTAAATGTGCTTTACGCACAGGGCCATGCTATACCTCAGGGTGTCCAAAATGGCTCTAGGGCCCTTCTTCAGGCAAATGAACTTTCTCCATAATGTATGGTTATGATTGTTTCCAAGAAGTTACAACTTTAGTTTGTTTTTAATGCACAGTAATTACTTGTGGTAGGTATTAAAAGCCTTAAAAGAAAATCTAATTTATCAGTGTTAGCAGGAGTTTTTAAAATAAGTTATTTACAGGTTGATTCTTAGGAGTGTGTCCCCAAAAGGTAGATTTTCCCATGTCATGCCTGAATACTATTTTTTAAATATAGAAGTATATTCAAAGGTGACTCTTTCAACTAGCATATCAAAACATTTGTTGCAGTGAATGATTTTAGAGTTCTCAGCTTAAAGAATTCATTGTTCTCTCCCTTTCTGAAGCACAGTTAATAAAATTCTATTAAAAATAGGTAAGCTAGTATTATTAGTTAATTCTTTGCTGTAATGGACATAACGATATCATTGAGGAGCTTGTCCTTAGATAAACGTAATAAAACAACATCAGTTCTTCCATGAGGTCTAATGAGCTAATGTAAAAAGTTAATTCAAGTTGATTAATGAGAAAGTAATATTCTTCGCTACTTTTAATGATTTCATTGGTCCTTTGAAGTGACACATCACAGCAATGTGATTTGCCTAGGAACTATTTAAAGGGCTTTATTTCTAATAGCTTTCAACATGATTTTAAAAATGTTAGATGGTGCATTGACACTGCAAATTGTGAAACATAGCAAAAGATCCTATGTGTTCTCAGTACTTTGGGGCTTCATTGCCCCTCACTTGCAGTCTTGGTGCTGACCTTTGTCTCACTTGTGAGGCTGATACTCGTAGCCAAAGCATCTGTCATTTTATTGACAGAGACCAGCTCAGGTTATGAGCTTTGGTATATAAATTAGAATTATTTATTTTCTTTTCTAAGCAGAGTATCTTTTTATTCGTTAGTAAATTGCTCAGAAAACAACTTGGCGGGAAAAAGCCTAACACTTAAGTAAATGCTATTTGACATGGAGCTTGGAAGTTTATTAGGAAAACAGTGTTTACCTGAATTTTTTGCCAAGCCAGCTGTAGAATACTTAGATTACAATTAAGAGATTCCTCTGTATTAGAATTTGTATAGGATTTATTCCATATATAGGTGGTTTACTTATAGTTGATTTAAATGGAACATTGTTTTAAAGTTTTAGCTGCTTTTTTTTATTTTTTAACGGAGGACTTCCTAAAGTACTCTGGTAAAGCACTTAGGGTATTTTAAAGTACTATCTAGAGGCTTTTTCAGGGTAGCTTTTTTTACAAGGAACTTGTGATTGGGTCAGGAGTCACAAAGCTGGAGCCTGTTCTGCCTCTGCCGTTCTGTTCCCATTTCGGTCAGTTTGGTAAAAAGCAGAAACGATGCCTTCGGTAGTCTGTCCTCTTCAAAGAATCTTTCAGGAAGGCCGAGCTGTACCCCGCAAAAAACCTCAGGATTACTCTGAAAGTAAATCTTTAGTAGGGGAGTGTTGTTGCATCAAGCGCAGCCGAGCTTCCTGTTGCACACTCTTCATTTGTGTGTTGAATCAGGGCAAGGAACAGAAACGTCTCGTCAGTCGTGTGCAAGTGTAGCTTAGGTCTCGGTAATGGCTGCTTTACTTGAGCTTAGGGATATGATGGTTCATTAAGGCATAAAAAGACCATGAAGCAGATCCCAAACACGGGAAGAAGTGGAGAAGATAGATACAGGTTAATACAGGAGGGGTTTTACGGCAGTAATGTAATTTAGTATTAAAACAAAAAAGCAGTTTTGAGGGGGATTGTGCAAGAATATATCCTGTGGTGATTTCCTGGCACTTGCATACAGAGTTGAGTTGTTACCTTTGTCTCATGCACTATGAACATATCAACAGTGGATTTTTATTCTTTACTGTCTGTAGTAATTTTTTAATTGAAAATTGCAATTATTGTTTTGTCTTAAATTAATTACCCTATTAGTAGATTCTTATTTCCAGTGACTAGATTAACACTTTTTGCTGATAATTTTTGGTAAGCAGCTTTGAATACAGATGGTATGTTAAAATGTTTCAAGAGTCTCTGTTTTTTCTTGTAGATTGCTGGTTTCTCCAATAACTATTGGGAGTTAAGGAGATGTCGACCAAAACTGAAGAAACTGAGGAAGCTTTTAATGGAAGATCCATATGAAGGGCCTGATAGTCAGAATGATCAGAATTTGACATTTTCAAAGGTAAATCAGCTATGTAAATTGCTTTCTTGTAATTGGTAACGAGCAAATAAAAGTGAAGATACATTCTTAAGTAGAAAAATGCCTTTCCTCACATGATTCACAGTGCTTCATTGCATTAATTTTTTAACCTTTCTGTTCTAAGCAAGTTGGTAGTCGTTAGCACTTCCACTGAGTACAGGTAAGCAACCTTTTTATTAGTAAAAAATGGAAAATGAAGCACAGGGAAAGAGACTGGGGATTTCCTTTTTCATATGGGAAATTTCTTGGAGGTTCTTCAGAACCTTTTCTAAATTTCTTGAGATTTATATGACTACTAAGGTATAATGCAGCCTTTCCTTCTCTTTTGAGTCTGTCATGTATGAGGTCAGAGCACACCCATGTGCAAGTTACTTATCAGCCAGTAATTTGTGATGGCAGGACAAGCAGGGAGTTGAGGACAATAACAGGGATGATACAAGGCATAGAATAAAACTACAAGAAGGGAAAACACAAAGAAAATCCTGTCCTGCTGTCCTTTTATGTTTCCAGGAAATTAGGCTGGGTTTTATATTGAGTAACCTTTTGAGAAAATGTTTTAAGTTACAGGAAAAGTTTCAGAGAGTGTGGTAAACCTTAGAAAATTCAGTCTGGGGAAGTAACATCTATCTTGAGTCTTTCCTTCATTATAGCTTATAATGCATTTAGCATGCTTGCTGAAGGAAAGAAGGAGTAAGGATAATCTCTTTTATTTCCTTCTTTTTTTCTTTATTGCAGTATACAACAGAAGATTTGTTGAGTCTGATTCAAGCAAGTGAAGAAGAAATACTCCACCAATTGCAGGTCATAGATGCCTGCAAAATTGAAGGTATTCATCTTAAAAGAATTATTGCCTATGAGGAAATAACCCTGCTATTTTCCCCAAAATAGTCTCTCTTTTTTCCAAGGTCCATTCCATATCCTTGTCTTTCAAGGCACAAGTTACTTCAGAGTTCTAAGATTTGCTTCCATAATTCTGTGCCCTCTGCTGCTATGAATCTGATCAAAAGGATAAAGCTGAGCAGGCAGTCTCTCTTCCCAGGGTAATTCTGTCTTTGCTGCTACAAACACTGGCATCAGAGTATCCCACCCATAGCATGAATATTTTTCAGCTGGTCACCGTCTTTTTGAATGAGTGGGTGCTGCTTTCTGCAGTTCTAGAGGTAAAACCAGCTGATTCTTAGGTAACCCCAGTCTTTTCATAGTCCTTTCTTCCTCCGAGACTGGGTTTATCTCAGTGTCTTCCTACCATGTGAGGCAAGGCCTAGGCAAGTGCCTCACCTTGGGACAGGTCCTACTCATCCTTTACTAGGCCATGCCCAGACCCTCACTGGAATACCAGGTGATGGCAGTTGTAGAGTCATGGACTGATACAGGGCAGAACTGAGCTCTGGATTTTATCTGCTTTAGAACAGAGCCAGCTTGGGGATAGCTGCTCAGAGCCTTGGCTGATTGAGTTCTGAGCATTTCCAAGGATGGATGTTGCATGCCCTCTGTCAGGCTGTTCCAGTGTTTGACTATCTAAAAGGGAAAAAATCCTAAATGCCAGCTGGGATTTCCCTTGTTGCTACTTGTGCTTTTGCCTCACATCCCATCACTGTGCACCGCTGGGAATAATTCTGCTCTGTCATCTCTACCATCCACGGAGGCAGGCAAAGATCTCAGAAGTGACTTCCCTTGTCAGTGACACTTGCACAGCACCATTGTATCAGATCTGTGCTTTGTCACATCTGGATTTTTGTGAACATGTCTGGACCTGACCTGTTGCTTTACAGGGTCAGTGCACCTAGTTCTGTTCTTGCAGTTCTGTGCCTGAATTTATTATTAATTTTTCCATGTCTGATTCATCTTGGAATGGGATTTGTAGTGTCTTTGTATCTGTGGCAGTTAATCTACATAAAGAATTGCAAACAATTGAGATTATTAAATTTCATTCTCATTTGCATTTGCTCTTATTTTTTAGTTCTTCTTCTCAGTTTTAATCCTGAAAAAGACACAATGCTGCTGCACTTTGTAAAAGTGTGATCTAAATGTCCATACTCCTGTAATGTGTCTTAATAGGAATAGAATTAAGGCGTTAATGTTTTCCTCCTAACAGTGTTTCATGGTGTTTGTTTGGCAGGATATTGGAGAATTCTAGAATTTGACTATGAGATGAAACTCCTGAATCACGTGACTCAGCTAATAGACTCAGAGTCCTGGCCTTTAAGTAAGGTTCCTCTATGTGCCTGCCTGGAAGAACTTGGATCTCTAGAACCTAAGTAAGGAATTATTTTTAGTACTTAGAATTGCTTACATTCATTATTAACTATCACTAATTACAATACTTATTAACTGTTTATTAGTATTGCAGTCTTGCACATCTAGATTCTAGTTACCGTGGTGTAAATTAACACATTTTCTTTGTTTCTAAAAATATACAAGGGAATTTTTAGATAGATAGATGTAGTGGTTTGGCCTTGGCTGGGTGCTGGATGCCCACTGCGGCGCTCTATCACTCCCCTTCCCAGTGGGGTAGGGGAGAGAATAAGATGGAAAACAACTCATAGGTTGAGATAAAAGCAGTTTACTAATAGCAAAAAAGGAAACTAAGTGAGAGTTTGCACATGCACAAGCAAAAAGAGAAGTTAATCTCTACTTCCCATTAGCGAGCGACGTTCGGACACTTCCCGGGAAGCAGGGCCTCAGCATGTATAGTGGTTCCTCCGGAAGGCAAACATTGCAGAGTAACGAATGCCCCCCCTTCCTCCTCTCTCCCTGAGCTTTTATATCTGAGTTGACGTCATATGGAATGGAATATCCCTTTGGTTGATTNGACGTCAAATGGAATATCCCTTTGGTTGATTTGGGTCAGCTGGCCTGGCTGTGTCCCCTCCCAGGATCTTGCCCACTCCCAGCCCTCTTGATGGGGAAGGAAAGTCAGAGGGGCAGCGCCGCTCAGCAGCAGCCAAAACACTGGCGTGTGATCAACACCCTTCCAGCTACCAGTGCAAAGCACAGCACTGTGAGGGCTGCTAAGGGAAAGGTGAACTCTGTCTCGGTCAGACCCAATGCAGTTAGGAAACTGCTGTTAGTTTCTGTTGGTAATATTTCTGTTGATTCAATAGTAGAAACATTACTGCTGAATTGTATATGATGAAAGTAGCATGTACTTAAGCTGTAAATTGCTGAACATCCTGAAATACCTGTTCCAAAGCTATAGCTAGCCAAAAATGTTTGGTTTACCTGTTGCATACTATCTGAGATGGGGGTATGTTTTCTGGTATAGTACTGGATTCAAAATGTAGGAATTGAAGTTATGAAGTAATTCAAGATTACCATTCAAACAAAATCTAAGTTTACAATATGTAGCATTTTCCATTTATTTGGCTTTTGGCTCAAAAAGAGATCTTGCTTTAGTGACTGCAGTTAGGCTATAATTTTATGCCAGAGTTCTAGAAAAATGCCTGCTATTCAGTAAGGGATAATTAACTGCCAAATTTTTGACTTGCATCATAGAATCTTTCAGATTGGTAAAAAACATTAAGATCGAGTCCAACCATTAACCCAGAACTGGCAAGTCCAGCACTAAACCATGTCCCTAAGTGCCACATCTCCACGGCTTTTAAATACCTGCAGGGATGGTAACTCCAGCACTTCCCTGGGCAGCCTGTTCCAGTGCTTGACAACCCTTTCCATGAAGAAATTTTTCTTATATCCAATCTAAACCTGTGGCCATTTCTTCTTGTCCTGTTGCTTGTTACCTGGGAGAAGAGACCGACCCCCACCTGGCTACAGCCTCCTTTCAGGGAGTTGTAGAGAGTGATGAGATTTCCCCTGAGCCTCCTTTTCTCCAGGCTAAACACCCCCGGCTCCCTCAGCTGCTCCTCATCAGACTTGTGCTCCAGACCCTTCACCAGCTCCGTTGCCCTTCTCTGGACTTGCTCCAGCCCCTCAATGTCCTTCTTGTAGTGAGGGACCCAGAACTGCACACAGGATTCAAGTGGCCTCACTAGTGCCAAATACAGGCCACTGCCCTGGTCCTGCTGGCCACACTGTTTCTGATACAACTCTTTCTCATGGGAGAGAAGTGATATTTCAAGAATCCCTTTCCCTTATTTTCCTTATGTATTTTAGTGCTTGCTAGTTATAACTAGAAAGTGGAAGAGACCTTTGATGTTGACAGGCTGAATTAACTCCCATCTCTTCTTTGTTCCCTTTTGTTCTCTTCTAATTTTTTATCAATTTCTTCATTTCACCTGCAAAGATGTGTGTCATCTTCTATTCTCTTTTATTTTTTTTCTCCATATTTGTTCTTTCATCTTCTTGGTAACTGTTTCTGTAGTGTCCTAATGAACAGTGTTGGAACTTGATTTCTGATTACTTTTTTTTCCAGAGAGATGATAGAACACATTCTTTTAAGCTATGGCAGGAAATATGTTGATGATGGTAAGTTTGGGAAAGCTTGCATGGTTTAACTGTGCATAAAGGAAATAGTTATTAATAACGGAATGCAGATTTTGTAAAGGATGGTCCAAACAAATGAGTTTGCTACAGTGCCAGTATAAGGAGAGAGCAAACTGAACTAAAATCCAGTACACTTGCCAAAGGAAGTTTCACAGGAAAAAGGGCTATTAAACTGTAAAAGATACCAGGGAAGAATCATGAACTACCAGATACTGGAAGTGATTTATTAGGTGTCTACAAGCCATAATTTTGAGACTAAAGATAATCACTAGTAAAATTTAGATGACATCTCTCTTGAGATACCATAGGAGGTCTCAGATATTTAAGCAATTAATTGTGTTATTGTGAATAGTCAATGGCATGAGTTCAGCTTACCTGAACTAGGTATCTGCCTTTGATCCCTTGAACTGCACCACAAGATCTGCTGGTTGTATTGATTAAATTTCCATTGCCTGTCTCACACATATATTGCAGTACCTTAATCTCAACCTGATTTCTTCCTCACAGTTGCTTTCATCTCACCTTTGGCTGAAGTAGGAGTTGCACTCAACCTTAAAGGACATAGGAAAGTAACTGGAGTGATGACAGATTGTTTTCTTAATATATTTAAGCAGTTTGCACAAGGAACCAGTCTGAATTACAGCCACGTGACTGATAAAGTAGAAGGAAGTGTTATGCCAGATTACGTTCAGAGGATTTTAGCCAAGTCAGTGTGAGAGAAAATGAAGTCTTACTACTCCCTTCATCATCTCAAAAGAGTGACTAAAGAACTGAAAGTTTTGTTAATTGTTTAAGCAAATGCTTTAATACAAGCCATTCAGAAATAGGAATGAAAGCTGTAGGAGAAACGGTATACTATGAAAGGGGAAAAGATGGAGGGCAAATACATTTATTGATGTGAATTAATACTGTAGTTGGGACAGTGCTGCTATATTCTGCATAATTTGTTCTTGAGAATGAGTAGATACCATAATTACCAAAGTAATACCAAGTCAGATTACTTCTTGAGGAAAAGAAAAAAGAAGATGCTTAGTGCATAGAAGACTGTAGAACAGAATGGAAATATGAGGCTGTTCTCAGTTCTTTTATCAGATGAATAGAACCCAAGATAACCTATTTTTTGTTTCTCAGCAGGGGAGGTTTACTTCGAAATGAATGAAGATAAAATATGCAGAGCTATAGCACAGATGCTTTTGCAAAATGCAGTTAAATTCAATCTATCAGAATTTGAAGAAGTCTGGCAACAGAGTGTCCCTGAAGGGATGAAAACAAGGCTTGATCAGCTTCAGGTAAACACATAAAGAAGTATGGATTCTTTCATGAGTAGGCTGTAACTGATTTGTGTCATATGTAGATTTTATCCTTTACTGGATATTGTGTTGTTTCTGTCAGTTTTTGAATTCAAGTACAATTTATGATATCCTCTATGAGCACCAGTAGTCTGGAATCACAACAATTCAGCTTTCTGTAACTCTGGCATGTTTCACTGTTTGAAGAAAGATTGCAGCTGTACAGTCACTACTTGTACAGTACTAGTGACTGAAGAAGCTGAAGCTGTTGTTGAGCAGATTGTAGTGACAGCCAGTAAAGAAGCATGTGGGAATCCTTTTGCTCAAAGGAGGCAGAGGGATGTTGGAACCCAATGGATTCCCCCTTCCTTCTTGTCATAAAGGAAATTACAATACAGCCTGTAAAACAGCACCTTTATGATGCTTCCTCACTTCCCCTTTGGTAGTGCAGTTCTAGAAGGGTGTGCAAAGAGCAGCTTGTATGGAATATTGTCAGAAAGAAGAAAGTTTAATTGTCTTTACGTAACATTTTCTCTCTGATACTGATCTACAGGGCTTAGCTCTTGTGGATAAAAGTTCAAGACCAGAGACCATCTTTCTGCTAAAAGTAGAAGACTTACCTGAAGACAATCAAGAAAGATTCAACAGCTTATTTGGCATACGGGAAAAGTGGACCGAAGTGGATATTACCCCTTATATAAAGTAAGGATGTATTTCTTTTTATTAAAATGTAATTAGTATTATATTCTTCCCTTTTTGCATAGCTGGCTTTGATGGGCTATCATTGCCTCAACTACTATACTTTGCATTTTAAATGAATATGAATTCTACAGGGATAGAATACTCACCTTTGGGATCTGTAACTCTATTTTTTGGATTTAAACCTCTGTAAAAAGCTGGTCCTACTGGATTTAAATTGGTGATAACTCTCATTTGATTAAAGCAGACTTAATTGAAAGGCTAAACCTTCTGACATTTATATTCAGTCTCCATATTTACAACACCAGAACTATAGAGCAGTAGTGCTTTCTGTACTGCATCCTTCATTCCTGTGGTGGTTAAGACTTCAACTACTGCACTATCTGGAATGTCCGACTGTGATACATGTGAGCAGATGTTGATGGCAACCCAGAAGTAACTGCATCAACCCTTTATAAGTGGCTCTAAATTTACTGTAATCTAACTGAATAGTTCAAAGCTAACTATTTTGCTAGATTGAAAACTTAAGAGAACAGTAAAATAAAATCTACCCCTAAAAACCAAAATTGTTGTTTCTGAAGCAAATAATGTAGTTTTGCCTATTATTAAATGTCAGGTAAAGTTCTAAACTTCAGGTAATTTAAAGCATTGTGATAGTTACAGTAATTCAAGTTTTTTTCCTAATATCCTAATCCAGTTTATTGCTGTAGATACAAGTATTTCAGTTTCATTTTGTATGAGAATATCTCTAATGCCAATGTCATTTGCTTTCTTTCCTCTTTAGAGACTTGTGTGCAGAGAAGCAAACTGTTGGGGCTCTTCTGACAAAATATGCTCGCTCCTCAATGCTGAATGGTGTTAAAGTTTATAATTCTAGAAGACCCATCTCATAACAACTATTATTTTAGGAACTGAGGCTACTGAATGTAGTAACAGTGAATGTTGTTTGCTGCTGCCTTCCAGGGGAAGGAGTTGCCAACCAACGTTATACAGTGTACTTGAGCTTAAGCAGCTAAGCTATTTGAACAGGTTGTGTTTTCTGCTCAGCTAAGTAGAATGTGAGGGCATTTGTCACCTCTAAGGAATTATAGCTCAGTTCACCTTTCTTTGCCCAACTTCTTTTTCCTTTATGTCTAGTTAAGCCACAAGTCAAGCTGCTTCTTGAATATACTTAATCTGTTTATCCATAAGTCTGACATGAAAATGTAAAACCTCCTTGATAATAATTCAATCAATTGAATTGATTTGAATAGTAAAATGGAATTTTTAGTCTTTTGCCCATTAGTGACCATTCTTAAAGATTAAGGTTTTGTTGCAGTGTTGACATTTTCAATAGCACAAACCTCATCAAGCTCATGAACAAATCATTCCTGATTGAGACTATACTAGTCTTAATTTTGAAAAGTGGTCCTTTTTATGGTTATGCCTATGCACGCCATTAGCACAAGCACCTGACAATTAATCCTTGGCAGAATGGCCTTTTATATATGACAGAAAACCCAAATTGCAGTGAAGTATTAATACAAGTGTAGTTGGACATTGTGTTTTGAACTTCCTATAAATTGTCATTAAAATGTAGCTAAGGTAAAACTAAAGCTTTCCAAAAGACTACCTGTCCTTTTTGAAAAGAACTTATAAAACTTTGTAGTACAATTATTAAAAAAAAACCCAACGTAATGACAAATAGCTTCACATAGAAATTGTGCCTTAAAAACTTAAGAGTATGTCTCTGTGTAGAGCAGTGAAACAGGATGTTTTTATTATATTACCATGAATTGGTGTGCCTGAGATTGCAATTTTGTAAACATTAAAAAGGACTGTTTGCATTTCAGTTGATCAGAGTTTAATATTAGACAGTTTTCAGATTTATGTTTTAAACTTAACAGTTGTAGGTTATTTGATACAAAAAGCATTTGCTCCATCCTACTCAGATGTGAGGTATGAAAAACTTTGGAACTGCGAGCATTCCAACTGTGGGGTGAGCGGGGAGAGGAAACAAACTGTTAATCAAGTGAAACGCTTAAGATCCGCATGTGCATACTTGGAATTTGGTACAGATAAAAAGCTGAATAAAAACTACTTCCTGAGCTCTGTTTATTGTTGCCCAGTTTATTGTCAGTTCCCTGAGCTTCACGTTGCTGGTGCAGAGGTGTGGTGTTTGACCAGCTGTGTAAAGACTTAAAATGGCTCTCTGCTGAGAAGAATTGCCCTGTTTCCTGTCTGGTTCCAACAGCTGTGGTGCTTCAATAGCATGAGAAGATTCACTCTCAGAGATCAATGGTAATATGAATGTAAAAGCTTTGGAAATTCCTTCCATTGCATCATAGAAGGTTCCTTAGTTGAAATATGCAACACAATTGATAACTTTGCGGTTTGTGGTCCAAGTTTATGTTTACATAGAGGTTTCTTTGTGAAACAAGAAATTTAAGGATTTCATGAATAATGCTTTATCACAGCAGTGAGGTGATTCAGGTTTATCTAATTTAATTTTGTGTGTGTTATTCCATGTGTTCAGTGCTTCTGATTGGTTTTGTTAGACATTCAAAATGAAATAACACTTTCAAACTTTTTTTTTTGATGCAAGCATTTATTTTAACATAAAATAGATGAATCGAAACTTACTTATAATAGAAAAATCTTGCTTATGAAGGAACTTCATCTCACGTCCTGCTGCTAGTAGAGACACAGGTAGGGCGGGAAGGAAGAGGTCGTGCTGCGGCTCTGTGCGGTGATTCCAGCGGTGTTGTTGTATTACCTGGTTTTGTGGTTCCCAAGCGCGGGCCGGCCCCGCGTTCCCGCCCCGCGTT